>NTHP01000437.1:13334-30517 GCA_003416845.1 Oplegnathus fasciatus | reverse complement strand
TGGAGTAAAAAGAGATGTAGTGGAGCAAAAAGAGATGAAGTGGAGTACAAAAAGATGAAGTGGAGTACAAAGAGATGTAGTGGAGTAAAAAGAGATGAAGTGGAGCAAAAAGAGATGAAGTGGAGTAAAAAGAGATGTAGTGGAGTACAAAGAGATGTAGTGGAGTAAAAAGAGATGAAGTGGAGTAAACAGAGATGAAATGGAGTACAAAGAGATGAAGTGGAGCAAAAAGAGATGAANAGTGGAGTAAAAAGAGATGTAGTGGAGTACAAAGAGGTGTAGTGGAGTAAACAGAGATGTAGTGGAGTAAACAGAGATATAGTGGAGTAAAAAGAGATGAAGTGGAGTACAAAGCGATGTAGTGGAGTACAACAGAGATGTAGTGGAGCAAAAAGAGATGAAGTGGAGTACAAAGAGATGCAGTTGAGTAAAAAGAGATGAAGTGGAGTAAACAGAGATGAAGTGGAGTACAAAGAGATGAAGTGGAGTAAACAGAGATGAAGTGGAGTACAAAGAGATGAAGTGGAGTACAAAGAGATGAAGTGGAGTAAAAAGAGATGAAGTGGAGTACAAAGTACAATATTTACCTCTGAGATGTAAGTAAAGTAGCATGAACTGAAAATACTCAAGTGAAGTACAAGTAGCTCTAATTTGTACTTGAGTAAATGTACTTAGTTCCCACAGAAGACTGTAACCAGTTTAAATGTTTCCTGCACACACACACGCAGACTGGTGTGTTGTAACGTGTTGCCATGGGTAACGTTAGCTGTAATCTGATTACTCACCTTCTGAAGACACTCTATGACTTTGCTCATGTAGTCCTTCTGACAGTCATACGGAGGAAAAGGGAAACTAACAGTGACTCCACTCAGAGTCAGTGAAGCCATCATGAGTCTGTTAGCTTCAGTTAGCAGCAGCGTTAGTGACGGAGTGTTTCAATGAAGTGTCTCCCGCTCAGCTGCGGGTCTACACAGAGTTATAAAGGGTTAACGTGACAGGTAAAGTCAGGCTGATGTAACAACAGGACAGAGGACTCTCTGCAGGGTCTCTGGACATGTCTCTGCTTGGCGCCAGCTGCACAGTTTAACCACAGTGCGCATGCGTAAAGTGTACACTCCGCTGCGTTCAAGGACAGACAGAGAAACGGACACATCAGAGTCGACACCAGCGGGACTGTGAAGAAGTACTCAGTGCAAAAACACTCATTACAAGTAAAAGTCCCGCATTCAAAATTTTACTTAAAAAGTACAAAAGTATTAATCATTATTAATCCGAATCTGCAGAGTAACGAGTAACTAAAGTCATCAAATAAATGTGGTGGAGTAAAAAGTACAACATCTGCCTCTGAAGTTGAGTATTAGTATAAAGTAACAGAAAATGGAAATACTCAAGTAAAGTACAAGTACCTCAAAACTGTACTTGAATAAATGTACTTAGTTACTTTCCACCACTGGAGTCTGAACACAGATAACTGAAGGTGAAAGTGATGATGAAGACAAAAGGCAAGAACATTATAACACAGCCGACCCCACAGTCAAATAATATATTCATTTTGTTTTATGGGTCATTAATGTAGGTCCATTGGTAATGATTTATTTACTAATGTGAGTCAGTGAGGTGAAGATGGATCAATAAGAACTGACAAAAGCTTCTTTAGGTTCACTCACACACACACCTGAACACACACACCTCCACTGATCACATGACCGACTCTGATCACGTGACCCCCGCTGATCTCTTGCTGCCTGTGAAGTGGTGACATGATACAAACACCTGGTATACTGCAGGTTATTCATGCATTACTTCATCAGCTACAGTCACTGCAGGAAAGCTGCTGCTGCTGACACACTGTTGATGATTACAGCATTTCTCAGGGTTAATTATACTTTATTACTTAATTAATGCTTTTTTAAAAACAATTGATCAGGTCACTTAAAGAGGACTGTGTTCAAAAGACGTTTCTGTTCGAATTTTAGTTGGAAATGTGACGAGGCAACAGAAAACATTTGGGCCACACGTTCATCAAGGCTCATGGATGTTAATCAATCAGTGGGATCAATAAGATTTTTAAATTATTGAGTTATTTGTAGTGTCGGGAGCCCGTAGCACTGAAAACTGTCCGACCACTGCAGATTTATCTCTCATTCATGATTCAGAAACATTCAAACTGCTGTTTGAAGAAGCCAATGTCCACACGTAATAATTACACAATTCAATAAGTACATCGTTTATTCTCTCAGTGAAACACAACAATCATGAAATACAGTAGGTGGATGTGGGACATCCTACTCCTCTCCAGCGGTGGGCAGAACGATCTTGTCCGAGTCGTAGTAGTTTTCCGATATGAGAGGAAGACCCTCCTGCTCTCTCTGCTGGATCACACGCTCCGCCTCCCGTCTGGCCCACTGCCGCATGCTGGAACACACAAAGTATTTCTCTATAGAACATTAAATATTCATGAATAATCAAGGTGAAAAAACATCTTCAGGGACTATTTATGAAGAGCTTAACATTCAACATTGTTTCTGAAACATGTAGTCAGGTGGTGCAGACGTATTCTACTCCGTCCTTTGACAGGAGACCTCTGGTTTAACAGAAGCTTCACTGTGAGACAAACGTTTTGAACACCATCGTCTCACAGCAGGTATGAAAGGAAGAACACCTGAGAACTCACCCGTGGTCTGGTAAATAGTGGATAAATGTTCCTCCAATAACAAGAGCGACCGAGATGCCAAAGAAGAAGCCCACCCTCATGTTCCACTCATCCACCACAGGGTCACTGGAGAAGCCATGGTAGTCTGGATTCTGACAAAACACAAAGGGGGACAAATCATTTACCAGAGGCCTCCGGTACAGAACAAACCTTCAGCTGGGTTCACTGACATGTTTCAGGCTTGATTCAGACTCCTCTGATTGAATAATAAACTCAACACGCTCTCTCACTGGCTGACTTTCCCTCCAGTCTCTGTTGGAAGGGAATAATTAATTATTGCACTGATGCCCCTGAACACATCACTAATTTAATCAATAATAAAAGCCACTTGTTCTCAGAAGTGACACAATAATTTGAACAAAGGTAATCTGTGTTATCAAAGAGGGACACGTGATTTTAGGTTAAACACGACTGTATGCAGAAGATCCAACAGCGAGTGAGTCCGTTTCCTGACAGAAACTACAAAAGAGTGTCCCAAACAAGTTTACTGAGCGGTAGAGAAGGAGACGAGAACTTTTCCAACCATGAAAACATCTGACGCAGCTGTAAATCTGCCTGCTGCAGCACTGAGGCAGTCCATCCAAACCCACACCAGGGGCCTCAAGCACACTTTCTGCAGTCTTCAGAGACCACTTGGAGCAGGCTTCACTTGGGAGGACTTCACATACAATTCACTGCAACACTGATGTGACCACGTCAGAGAAGTTAATATCATTAACAGCACCAGATGTTATTTTAAAAGACATCAGTTTTACATGTTTCTGAATGTAGTGAGGTTTGATATCACACACATGCAGACCCAGTACAGACCTGCATGTTCACTGTTATGTTGCTCATACTGGAGAAATAACGATTATTTTCATTATCGATTAATCTGTCCATCATTTTCTCCATTCATTAATGGACTAGTTGTTTGGTCCATAAAATGTCAGAAAATGTTGATCACTGTTTCCCAAAGTGACGTCCTCTAATGTCTTGTTTTATCCACAGCCCAAAGACATTCAGTTTACTGTCACAGAGGACGAAAGAAACCAGAAAATATTCACATCTGAGAAGCTGAAATCACAATTTGGACACTTTTTCTTAAAAAATGACTCAAAATGATTAATCGATTATCAGAATAGTTTGCGATTAATTTAATAGTTGACAACTAATCGATTAATCAACTGTCTGCAGCTCTACTGTACACGGTGGTGCTGATACAGACCATCCTCTCAGACTCAGGCTGTACCTGAACCACATCCTGACAGGAGGGGCTGAACTAGATTAGACTGACTTCATGGTCCACCTCAGTGGACACACGTCTTCTCCCAAAGTTCAACAAAGAAACACACAACGCAAATAACACAGCTCACCATTAAAAACATGCTGAATATACAGAATGCACAGCAGGTAGCAGGAGCTTAGTTATAAAGATAATACAAGATAAAATAACAAGTGTTCTCTGGTGCACAAAAGACTTCTCGTACATGTTCTAATCCCAAATAATACATCTAAATACTATTACATAAACCCCAGTACTACTGTGGCACATCTAAATACTATTACATAAACCCCAGTACTACTGTGGCACATCTAAATACTATTAAATAAACCTCAGTACTACTGTAGTACATCTAAATACTATTAAATAAACCCTGTTGTCACCTTGCTGCTGGACTCTGAAGGTGAGGGAGGTCAGTGGTGTTTTTCTGACCCCTGCTGGACACATTCTGCATGCTGTGATTATTAATAATGATGAATAAATAATAAACAAATAATAATAATGATGAATAAATAATAAACAAATGACAATAATGATGAGTAAATAAATAATAAATATTGATCATGTGCACAGATCCAGTTCCTGTCACAGGAAGAATGTGCGGACTAGATTTCCATCAAACTTTGGTTTCCATCGTCTCTTCCTCTTTATTCACTTTGTATTCATTTTATTTATTTATTCGGCTGGTTTCCTCAGTCAGAGTTCAGGTGTTGTTGTCTACTTATTGATTGTTGTTACAATAAATACTAAAGATCAGTACTGATGAAGTACTGGAGTACTTGTACACTGCTGTTCAGCCACGTTTGTCCTCAGATGTGAGAACGCAACTGAGCGAGCTTCTAAAGTGAGCATTTGTGTTTCTGCCCTGAACACACTGCAGAGATGAGTAAATAAATAAATGATCAATATGCTGTAGATGAACTGTATTAGCATCATTGCCACCTTTATTTTTGACACACATGTTGGAACATGTTCACAGGACAACAGACAGCATGCAGGTTCACCTTCCTGAAGCCAAACATTCACTTTTACATTTCAGGGAAAAACTCTAAATCAAAAAAAGCAGCAAAGTGATAAAGTGCATGTGTTCACTGTGAAGGACGAGTTGTGGGACAGCCGAACACAGAGAGCGTTACAGACCAGACAGATCCAGGCACTGCCACAGTTCAGTTATATTATATACACACAAAGCAAAAGTACTGTTTCGTTTGACAGGGGGCTGCTGCTGGATTTGGCCACTTGTATAAACTCCATCATGTGTAGTTCAGAACAAAAAGTCAAAACTTTGTTCTGTAAAACTTCATCAGACACGTGTGGAAGATAATCATCAACAAGTCTGGAGTTTGTGTTCTATCGGTGTGTCTCGTACGTGGATACGACTCTGAGCGGGCCGATAGATCGTTAACACGTCTGATAATAAACCGCCTCACTCTGGTTATTAAAGAAGAGCGAGCAGCAGACATAAACCGAGATGTGCTGATACTCACACCTCTGAGAGGAGCTCGTGTTTATCTGGAGAAGTTTGAGTGTAAATAAAGTCAAATCTGAATTATTCAACAGTTCTAATCTTCTGTGGTTTAGCTAAATGTTGCAACTGAATAAAATCCTTTAGAACAGGCTTCAGTTAGAGTCTGCCGATATTTAAATATCTCGAGTTCAGACCAACAGTGAATGGAACGAGTATTGTGTGTCTGTCACAGCCTGATATATTTATTCCTCTGTCAACAAATGCACCATTTCCTCCAGTTTGTTTGATGAAACTACAGCGAGCAGCTGTTTTAAACATGAAACTGTTCATTAGTGGGCTGTTTTTAAAGATCAGAAAGTCAGAAAGTGCCGAGAGACACACGAACATGTTGTTGGTTTGAGTCTGACAACAAGAAAAATAGAGAATAACAGCAGCTTTATCCTTAAAGTCAGAACACACAGGAATCTGATATTTTCTGTTTCACACTAAAATCTATTCAGTTCATCCTCCCAAAACTAAACTTGTGTGAGCAGGAACAATAAAGGAAGTGCACTCAATAAAAGCAGACGTCAGAGAGGATGGAGGAGGAATATCTAGTTCAGTGTGTCTCAGGTGAGACCAGGTCTCAGAGCTCACAGAAAGAAGCTTTAACAGTGAATATGAATGTGAGCAAGTCAAAGCAACATTTTAACAACCTCCAACTCGACCAGGATCATAAATGACTTCTGTTACACGTCTTCATCATCCCACTAACATAAGACACTTTCTTTTATTCCCTCATGTGGACTCGCGTCCGTCGTCAGTTATAAATACAAAATCAAATGTACACAAGTTCAACAGGAGTCTAACCTAAAAGGACACCAGCTGGAGCCACCCGCCGGTGTTGATGAGGATACAGAGTCACTACCAGACCTCGGGCTCGGAGAGTCTGTGGTCAAACCTTCCACTGCTGAGCTCATGCACCCACATCAACACCACCCAGTGACCCACATCACACATCCAGACTACCTCTGCTGTGGAGAGCTTGTTGTTCCTCTCATTAAAATACAGAAGCGTGTGGACTACAGGGGAACCTTCAGCAGGTGTAGCGACTGTTCCTCGGGTGGTGTTCAGTCTCTCGGGTGGATGCTCTGAGTGCTTTACTTGCTGTGGTGGAGGTACTGCTGCGTGAACATGTTGAGCTCGCTGTCCAGCCAGCCGGCCTTGTTCCTAACGCGACAGAACACACACATATTAATATATTAACAATATCCAGACTCACCTGAGCAGGTAAATACAGGCTGATGACAACAGCTGCTGCTGACAGCCACCAATCAGAATACAGCACAACCTGCCTCTGATGTCGGCCCCCTCACACAGACCCCCTCACAGAGCCAGTAGTATGAAGAAGTTAAAAAAAAGCCAAATGGAGGCGGCTGCTGCTGATTTAAAACCTTTAATAGTTAATCCACCGCAGCCTCCATCCAGCCTCCACCCAGTCCTGGCACACTCGTCCTGCTGTCTGCCTGTTCGTACGCTGAGTGTGAGTTTCTTACCGCAGCAGCTTGGCTTTGCTCTGCAGGCCGTCCAGCAGCTCGATCTTGCTGTTCATGTCGGCGATCTCGTCCTCCAGGTTCTGCCGGGTCACATCCACCTGCTGGCACAGCTGAGCGAAGACACCCGCCAGCTCCCTGAGAACCACAGACAGCAGGGACACGGGCAGGGTCAGAGAACAGAACGACTGACATGAGATCTGCTGTCTGACTGTGTGTGTGCTGGGTGAACATGCTCACTGCTGGACTTGGTGGCTGCAGTTGGATCCGGTGTAGCTGACGATGAGCTGCAGCTTCTCGCTGGCGTAGTCCACAAACTGTCTCTTGAAAGCCCTCTCCTTGGCCTTGGTGGTCCAGGTGAGCCTCTCGTAGACGTAGAGGAGCCCGTACAGACCCACAGACAGGGCGATCAGACGCCAGCCGACAGCCTTCCAGATCTGCACACAACAACACAGCTTCAGGGCTGAATCCTCCTCCCTGACATCTAAAGAAACCTGAGCCACTGTGATGTGGATCCTGGTCTGTCAGGATTACTGCTGGATGATGGTTTGTGCTGCTGAACTAAAGGGAAGTAAAATAAAGCCTTCTGGAGTCTTCACAATAAATGTGATAAAAACCTGGATGATCATATTCCCCTCAGTCACACACATGTTAACTATATTACATCTGATCTAAGGTGTGTGTGTGTGTGTGTGTGTGTGTGTGCGTTTGTCCTCACCACGCCGCCAACCACGAGGACGCCCATGGAAGTCCGGGAGGTAAGGGAGGCAAGACCGGTCACCATGGAGACCATCAGCTCCTCCTGGGTCATGGAGCTTTGTGGGAACGGAGGCATGCTGGTGCTGACTGGGGTCAGGGCCAGGGGCCGAGGGACCTGCAGGGACAACACAGCTGATAACAGAGACCGGTTCGGCGCTGCCGACAGGCCTGGATGGACCTGGATGATCCAGACAGCACAGCTGCATGAAGGGGGTTCAGAGTCTCACAGAAAACACTACGAGGTTTAAGAGAACAAGGAGAAACTGTCTTTATCTAAACCCTTTAGGGATGCTGTAAATCTGCTCTGTAGACGCCTCACTGACTCAGTCTCAGAGGTCTGGGGTCTGGCTTTATGTTCCTGAAGGGGTTACCTGATCGTTGTAGCCCATGAGGGCCCGCCGGGTGTTCTTGGGGCCCAGGAAGCGGTTGACCAGCATGGTCCAGCCCAGAGAGAAGTGGAAGCCGATGTCCTCCTGAAAGTCACTGCAGAGTTTGTCACAGGCCAGATCATAACTGAGGCTGAAGCACTGCCGAGGAACCAGCTTGTCCACCTGCTCTCTGACCGGGCTGGGCAGCAGAGGCTTCAGGCCCTCTGGATCAACACAACACATTTATATTTAGCACACAGTGAGGCCACAGAGGGACGCCGCGGTCTGAATACACAGGTGGATGTTTGTCAGATGTTACCGATCATGTCGGTCTGTGTGCCCTGCAGGGCACCGGTGATGGACGTGGAGCACCTCTCTGACATGTTCTTGCCCAGACCCTCCTCTATGTGCCGATGGAGCTCCTGCAACAAGAGAAAAAACCACCACAGCCCAGAAGCAGTCAGAAACACCACATGTACGTCCACACGACTGCTGAGTGTTCAGCCTGAAGAGAAACACAGAACCACGCCTTCATTACAGTGGATACACATGAGAGGGACCACATGTAGAGAGGAGCCAGACTGGAACAATGGGGGGGCTCACGGTCGGTGCACCTGTACTTCATGTGCAGCCAGTAGTTTTCCTCAGGGAGGGGGTACTGACTGAAGTATGCTGACCGTAAGGGTCCAGTACTCATGAAGGCTGAGAGCCACCAGGTTAAAGGATGTCAAAGCAGAATGTGTCGTAAGAAAATAAGTTTCATTCACAAAAATGTTATTAAAGAATAAAAAGCCGTCCTGCTGTTTGATAAATCTGTTGTCTGTGGTATCAGAGGAGCGAGTACAGCTGCATCATCAGAGCTGAGCTGCACTGACAGACATGAAGAGGGGACAGGAGAGACTGAGACCTGCAGAGAGACTCTGAGAATTCAACCAACAAACTAAAAACTAGTGGATGCCACAGCTTCTGTTAAATCACTCGTATGTGCCACTTCTGAACAAAGAATGCATGAGGCCCACTGACTCTAGATTACTGTGACCTGTCAGCACTACTGATAGCCTCAAGGGGGTCAATGACTCCACTGGATCTCAAATATGATCCATCCAGATGAGGTGCTTCGGTCAGGTGCAGGTTTGCAGACTTTGATAAAGTGAAAGCAGAAATGTTTTGCTGCCTGCACTCGTCACAGATGTGAATAGAAAGGATTAGCAGGAGCAGCGTTTACATCACGACTCAGTCTGGACTGCTCTTATGTAACACAGATTACATGAGCTTTATACAGGTTGAGTGAGCCAACAGGAGGCCAGCGATGAGCTTCACATTGCTGCACGCAGAGACGTAGGAGGGGGATCCTGTTGAATATTTCAGGAAGTCATCACATTCAGGACGACACGTTTATCCTGTTTGATCTCAGACATAGTTTACCCTGATAGAAAGGGGACTTATCAAACCACATCAGCAGGTGGTCACAACACAGAAAGAAACCTGCAGACTCAAACAGCTACGTGGTCTGTGTGGAACAGACCAGGTCTGGAACAGACCAGGGGCCTTATTTATAAATGTTGTGTACGCACAAAAGAAGGCGTACACCACTTTCTAAAGGAAACTTTGGGATTTATAAAAAACAAACTTGACGGGAGAATGTGCGGTCTCCACGGTAACTCTGACTCATGCATACGCACATAAACTGGAGAAATCAGAAACTGACTCCGATGGCCGAAGGATGAAACTGATACGATTGCGTAAAAGAAATCAAAATATTACCTCTGAAATGTTTTTTACAGTTTCATCTGGAATTATATTTCTTTGGATCTGTGATTCAAACAATACTTGTTATGAAACGTGTTCTCATAAATAATAAGGGGAACAGTCGGACACAGTTAAACAGATGCTGTTTACGATGCCTCACTCGGGCAGATACGAGTAGTTCCATATACAGTAGTGTTGCACAGAACTGTCAGTGAGGCGCTGGGCCATACGGTGCTTCTTTGATATCTGTGCCCCCCTCCACCTCCGTCACAATTAGGGGCGTTTCACTGACTACTTCTAGGCAACTATGGGCATTAAAAGGGAGGCGCAGGAAGCTCGCTCATATGCGCCAAATTTCAAGTTGATTGTGATGTATAAAGGGAAGTCGGCGTGTGTGTAGGCCCCAACCCCAGAGCCCACCTCAACAACTAGTGCTGACAAAGACCAGCTGACACACAGCGGACTGCTGACATGCACATTCATTCTGCACCTGCAGTGGGAACAGGACTCCCTGTCGTGAACCCACCGTACCGTTGGGCACGGTCCGACTGTCCATGCTGTCCTTGGTGACAGTGGACAGTATGACGGCTGTGTACACACACACCTGAATGTGCAGGGTGTGTGCGTTGGTGCAGACGGAAGCTCACATTGAATATGTGTGTTTAACTCACGTTCTTGTAGACCTTCAGCACCACCGCTGACGGGTGGAAGTCCATGTGGAAGTCGTCCACCAGCACATGGAGCTTCCTGATCTCCTCTGCCATGGCATTAGACACCTGAAGACGAGCACAGAGAGCAGAGGTGAAAACTGCTTCCTGTTGAAGAATTCCTTCAGCTTTCCCTCCATTAGAACCAAACTGAACCAGGAGAACCAGCACCTGAGATCCCTTCTTCTGTGACACATGTTGAACTTTAAAACACACGTCTTTTCATAAGTGAGGAAATCATCCATCGCTTCACAAATCTGCACTGAGATTCAGGGAGGAAGTTAAAAGAGAAGGCAGGTGCGTTATGATGTCATGTTGGGCCTCACCTGTCTCTCCACCTCCTCAGTAATCTTCTTGATCTTGGCCTTACAGTCCATGGTCAACAGGTCCAACTGCTTGTCTATGAACTCCAATCGGTCCTGACGGTCCTCTTTGGTCTCAAGGCAGTAGACCCTACAAACACAAACACACAAACACACACACAGGTTCAGGGTGTGTGGGACAGTCGTGGTGCGGGCCGACCTATTGTTCCACCCACGCCTGACAACACTGTGAATTGTAGAGGTGTCTTTGTCACAGTGAAACTGAATTGTTCCTCCTCTCAGTGCTGCAGCCCAGGTGTGACAGGTGTGACAGATGTGACAGATGTGACAGTGTGACGGTCTCTGTGTGTTTCCAGTCTTTGTATGAACAGAGACTGTGTGTGAACCAGTCTGCTCACTCACCTCTGCTCCTGTGCGGCGATGTGTACAGAGTCCATGATGCGACGCAGGGCTTCAGAGATCTGTTTGGCCCTCACTGTGTGCTGCTCGAACTTGGTCTTCACCGCCGACTGTGAGATACACTCCTACACAGCGGACAACAACAAGGGATGAGCTCCAACCTCTGGATACTTCACTACTCTACTTCTTCAGTTACTGTACACAGTTAGAACGTTTAGTCTAAGAAATGTATCTATCTATCTATCTATGTGGAAGGAAATGTGTTTGTTTGTCATGTTAGCCAAGTCATCTCTGTGAGTCCGGGACAGACAAAGGCCCAGGATGTGGTTAGCCTAGCTTAGCACAAAGGCTGGCAGCAGGGGGAAACTGCTAGCCTCCTCCCGTCTGTGTTGCTCATAAATGTATCTGAGTATTAAAACCCATTACAGTCGTATTCCTGGTTGTCTCACCTCGAATCGTCTCTCAAAGTTTTGGAACTCAAACATTCGGGCTTGAAAACCTTCTGCGAGAGCTCCACCTGAAACAGGATCACAAAACGTCAGACTGGAGAAACTGGTATTCAGTCAACCGCATTACTTTTCCAAAACCTTTCATGATTTCACATTCCATAACTTTTCCAGGTTTTCAATGACCGTACGGACCGCGTCAGATTCACACGGACTACCATCCCCACCTGCTTCAGGCATTCCTTGAGCCTTCTGCACACGAGCCTGCAGGACTTCCTTAGCAGAGACGAAGAAGATGCGGTCACTGGCCTGGCCCCGGTCCACCACGCCCAGCTCATCCACCAGGAAGTTGGTGCAGCGGTCCATGTGTTGCCTGCGGACCTGACACAGCAACAACACACTTTATTGTAAAGCAGAAGGGGACACAGCTGTTTATTGACGGAGCAGTTTGGTTTAGTTCAGTCAGAGTTCTTAAGATGACCTTTCTATCATTCAGCTCCGAACCCGAGTGCAGTCCCAACAGTAGGCCAGAGGCAGGGTGCGCCACGGACAGGTTGCCAGTCTGTCACAGGGCTGACACGTCAGACAGTCTATAGTTTCTGATTACCCTGACGTGCACGTCTTTGGACTGTGGGAGGAAACCCACCCAGGCACAGAGAGAGCATGAAAACACAGAATGAATCCAGCCGGTCAGGTCAGGTCAAAAGGACTCGGACCAGGACCTGCTTTCTGTAACACAACAATGGGAACAGCTGAGCCACCAAGCTGCAGGGATCTGTGTGTCCTGGTTTCAGCCTTTTAACCTGTGAATGAACCACAAACAACCATCACCTGGACTGGGTGTGGCGTCTCAACCACAGATATTTCCAAACCTGGGCAAATAAAACCTAACTGCAGTATCAACGTGGGTAGATAAGACTGGGAGGGACTGATAAGGCTTCAAACCTGGATACAGCATGTAAGCGAGTGCAGAGACTTCACTTCCAGACCACATGGACTGATGGGAATGGTAATACCAGTTAAGCTGTTCACCTGCTTAATCTAAGGCTACCGCCGAGTCAGCAGCGACAGCAGACAGCCCTCCTGTTACCTGCAGCACGGGGCTGAGTAAACCTCAGGTGTACGGTGGCACATACCAGTGGTTCACAAAATGTAAACATGCCACCATGATTTAACTGTGTGTGTTTGCAGGTGTTGATGTTTTGGCAGCGGGGGGAAGCTAACTGACCTCCTCCATGTATTCCGGCTCTGAGGCCGAGGCGTCCCAGCGGTTGTTGAGGATGAAGATGTTTGGACTGGAGAGCCGCTCGTTGACCTTGTGAAAGAAGGACTTCTCCTGCAGAAACACAAATGTTAGAAGATTAGTTTAAACATTAGCACTGCGCTGACATTTACTGCAACAGTCCTGCACATTATTCCTCTTTCATCATCCAACAGTTCATCACAGCTTCGAGTCTTCACAGACCATCTGAAACATTCGGACTGAAACACACGTCTGTCTCACCGTCTGCATCAGTGTGGACTCAGAGTTTGCCACCAGAACAAACACGTCAGCGTCCAGGCAGAACTTGTCGATCCAGCTGTCCAGTTCTGTGGTAACATCGATACCTGGGCTGGAGGGGAAACAGGAAGTAGAATCAGTCAGCAGAAGTCCCCTGTGATGTGTGAGGTGAACAATTCACTGCAGAGCTGGAAGAACAACTTTTCATGCAATGAAGACGACTGTTGGCTAACTTCCTGTGAAGGGATCAGTGTCTCTGTGATAAGACCAGTACTATAACTTTAAACTCATGATTCATTATCAGACACACATTTAATAATAATAACACACTAAAAAAGCTGACGTGACAAACGTGTGATGGACATGAATTTGTTGTTAACGTGTGTCTGACCTGTCCACCAACACCAGATCATCCCTGAGCAGGGCACACTTGGCTTTAGGCCACATGACACAGACCAGGCTGCCGGCGTCCAGGTCCTCATCCTGGTGGAGAGCGTGAGCCAGCTGGTTCACCGTCTGTAAACACACAACGTGAGCATCAGCTGGCTTTACACACACACTCCAGCATCCCCGCACGCATGTACAGGGACTTGGTGAGTCCTGCTGACCTTTATGCTCTTCCTCTCCTCAGAGCCTTCGGTGAGGAGGAAGGCCTCGTTGCCATCGGTGCCCTCCACCCTCAGGAAGCAGTTGGTGGTGTGTCCTATTCCAGACGGCAGCACCTTGTCACACAGCATGGCATTGATCACTGAGCTCTTCCCGTTACTGGTCCTACAGAGCAAACAACATGTTTCAGCCCAGTGGACCTGCAGGTCTGTCACAGCTTCACTTTTAGCTCATCTTTAATCCTCCAGTTTGTTTACAGCCACACAGAACTGGATTTAAAACTAGTTTAACAACCGAAACATGAAGAAACAAAGGTGTCTATAATCAAATCAAGTCATTCTGGTTCAGTGGAGACAAAGGAAGAGAGGGTAAGATGCACATACCTCCCAAAGAAGACCACCTTCATATGCCTGCGGGCCAGCACCTCTCCGATCCCTGCCACCTTGGCGAGGTAACCCCGGACCTCTTGGACCTGCTCCTCTGTGGTGACCGGGTCCAGCTCATCATTTTTGTGAGTATCTAACATGTGGAGGTCATCAGACAGAGGTCAACCTTTCATACCTGAAGTTTCCACAGATTATACCAAACTACATCACACCAGGGGCTGTTTGTTTAATGCCATCCACGCCAGAACAAGCCTGCAGGTCCAGAGGTTTTACTTACAGGTGGATTTCCCCATCAAACACTAGCACAGCCCATTTTTTAAACTATTTGAAAGCTGCATTGTTTACATCCATCTTTGCAGGTTATCAGTCATTTTTCCTCTCGGATGATAAAGAGTATTGAGAGTTAGAGTTGAGAGTTGTGGGATTGATAAAATCCTAACGATTCATTCATCACTCGTCACAAATGCATCTGATGTTTCAGAAGTGTTTAGTGATCTCTGTCTTATCCAGACTGTATGTTGAACGTTTAATGTAGCCCTGTAGTCTGAGAGAAAGAGAAGCTCTTTTCAGACATGGAATATGAAACATTGCTGCCTTTACTGATGCTTTCTGTCTTTTACATTAATGATCCTAAAGAGGAAACGCTGAGTTAAAGATGTTATGATAAAGAGGGAGAAGACTGAGGATCACTGATGGATCTTAAAACTGACCTCATCAGTTTCATATTTTAAGTTATTAGACAGCAAACTCTGCTGCCTGTTTTAGAAAGTCAGACATGCACCAGCACTGAATGACAGGACGTTAAATGAGGACTCATTTAATTCCTCTTTGTTCTGTATGTAAAGAGTTTAGCTGGATATGAGGGGACGAGGCTGTGCTGGTCTGATTATTACTGTACGAGGGTTTTTAACCTCTTTAACTCTTTTCACCAGCTTTTTATAGACTGGTGTGATGAAGAATGAAGGCTGATTACAGTGATGTTTGAAGGTGGAATGAGATGAATATCTCTCTGTCTCTGCTGTATTTACGTTAATGTGACTGAATTTAGACTTGTGTTGAAGGTGATCCAACCTCATTAGACTGCTGCTGTGACTTTTACGTAAAAGAAAGCAAGCACTTATTCAGACATGAGACCGACATGTTAACTGCCTTCAGATTTTCATTAAGTGGGTGCGTGTTTGAAAGGAGAACAGACGGTACCTTCCAGAAAGGAGGCGCTCTCCTTGATGTAGGCTCCCAGCTGTTCAAAGATCCCGTTGATCTTCTTCTTTGCTGTGACAAAATGCTTGAGCGGCGATGCATTCACTTCCGCCATCAGTCTCTTATCCTTCTTGCCGTGGACTGCGTTGGTGTTAGGTCGTGGGAAAACCAGAGACATGGCACTGGACAGGAGACAAAGCATCAACAACATCCTCATGAGAAAAAGTGATCAGAAGCGTCACTGAAGTCGAGTAGAAGTGAAAGAACAGGAGACACAAGTATTTACAGCAGGCTACGGTCCGCGGGCCATGAGCGGCCCGACACCTTCATTTATCCGGCCCGCAACTTATTTTATATTAATAATTAGATTTGGCCCGCTGGCTGTATCAAAATGATCAGAGTTTAACCAGCGCCGTCATGAACCAGGTGGTCTCTGACGGAGGCAGTTCAGGAGGACGTGGAGTTATTGAACCGTAATGTGACGACTCTTTCTGAGGTCTCCACCAGCAGCTCCCATCAGACATCTATGGGGGTTTGGAAGAGTCCAGAAGGCCCCAGATGAGGCCCCACGTCAGAATAATGCTCCGTTTATTTGTCTCTATGTGAGGAAACATTTCGTCTGATGACACTGAACCAGAGCAGACTGAAGTCCAGGATGAACGACGGTCTCCTCCCTGACCTACTTTGAATCTCAACTACAAGACTTCCACCTGACCTGAGAGCAGCTCAGGACCACCGCTCCCATCAGGAGGGATGGGAGTCGGGACCAGCACTGCTGAGTGAAATTCAACAGAGATAAAATCATCTTACTGCTGGTTCAAGTGTTCATCACAAAGTGCTTCAAACTCATTCAGGTGGTCTCTGAACTACCAGGATCACAGTCCAGGACTGTACATTTCCATGAGGCCCCTGGCAGGAACAGTACGGGCACCCCGGTCTTAAAACTTCCAATGTAGACACGGAGAACCACAAGAAGCACAGATAAAGCTGATGGTGGTTCCCAACCCCCGAGCAGACCAGCACTGGGCTCAGAGCCTCTGCTACCAGGACACAAGGGGGCCATCTGATAAGTATAATATAAACTTTATAGGCTATTTGTTGGGTTAATACATCGGCCAACAACAATCCTGGAGGTGACTGGAGGTGACCAGTCCACCATCACCATCTTTAAGCACTCAGCAGTTCATGGACTCTGTGTGAGACCTACCTGAGTGTGGCTCAGAGATCTATGTGGACTTTAATGAGCTCTCTCTCTCTCCTGCTTCACTGCTCGTTGTGGTCTCTTCAGGAGCGTTGATAACAATACAAACACAGTATAATACCAGAAACACTGCAGCTTTACCCTCCTGCTCCTCCTCAGGAATCTGCACGATCCGGTTCCTGCAGGTTCTTCAGGAACAGTAACAGGAACACCTCACAGTCCAGTACAAACAACACCAGGTCCCTGACTCAAACCTGGACCTTACAGGTCCCTGACACAGACCTAGACCTTACATGTCCTGACACAGACCTGGATGTTACAGGTCCCTGACTCAAACCTGGACCTTACAGGTCCTGACACAGACGTGAACCTTGCAGGTCCTGACACAGACCTGGACCTTGCAGGTCCTGACACAGACCTGGATGTTACAGGTCCCTGACACAAACCTGGAGCTTGCAGGTCCCTGACTCAAACCTGGACCTTACAGGTCCTGACACTGACCTGGACCTTACAGGTTCTGACACAGACCTGGATGTTACAGGTCCCTGACACAAACCTGGA
>NTHP01000437.1:0-10517 GCA_003416845.1 Oplegnathus fasciatus | reverse complement strand
ATACCAGTATGATACCAGTATAAAGCCAGTATAATACCAGTATGATACCAGTATAAAGTCAGTATGATACCAGTATGATACCAGTATAAAGCTAGTATAATACCAGTATGATACCAGTATAAAGCCAGTATGATACCAGTATAAAGCTAGTATAATACCAATATGATACCAATATAATGCCAGTATGATACCAGTATAAAGCCAGTATAATACCAGTATAATACCAATATAAAGCCAGTATAATACCAGTATGATACCAATATAAAGCCAGTATGATTCCAGTATAACGCCAGTATAATACCAGTATGATACCAATATAAAGCCAGTGTAATACCAATATAAAGCCAGTATGATACCAGTATAAAGCTAGTATAATACCAATATGATACCAGTATAAAGCCAGTATGATACCAGTATGATACCAATATAAAGCCAGTATAATACCAGTATGATACCAATATAAAGCCAGTATACCAGTATAAAGCCAGTATACCAGTATGATACCAATATAAAGCCAGTATACCAGTATAAAGCCAGTATGATACCAGTATAAAGCCAGTATACCAGTATACCAATATAAAGCCAGTATAAAGCCAGTATGATACCAGTATGATACCAATATAAAGCCAGTATGATACCAGTATAAAGCCAGTATAATACCAGTATAAAGCCAGTATGATACATATAAGTATGATATATACAGTATGTTATATAGAGTATGTTGAGAAATCTCTCAGCCATCAGGAGGGTCCAGGAGGATCCAGGAGGGTCCAGGAGGGTCCAGGAGGATCCAGGAGGGTCCAGGAGGATCCAGGAGGGCCAAGGAGGGTCCAGGAACTATAGTATGTGTATGTGTTACTGTTTTCTTCATCACTGTTCAGTCTGGCTCATCACCTTCACACTCGTCAGCTTTAGTAAAATACGAGACACAGTGGAAATCTAAAGATTTATTTATTTTGTATTACTTTATGCTCAGACAATCAGAAAATGACAACTCCTTTTCTTTTCACTGTCTTCTAATCTATCAAGTGATAATACAAACACCTAATGCAAAACGTCTCTAAGTTAAAGGAGGCGAGACCTGCAGCGTGGTGGTTCTCAGAGCCGACCCACATGCAGGCACCACGACAGTACTGAACGATCCTTTAGTGAAATGAATCCTGGAGTCCTCTGCAGCTCTACCTTCAGTCTGGAATGATTCAGCCTGTTTAGTGTTGTCGTCCCACCTTCACACGTCTGATAACATCACCTGTCAATGAGTCCAGGTCCCCGAGTCCCAGGCTCAGTGACACCATGGAGCACCCGCATACCCGTCTGTGGACCTGTCACTCTAATCAGCAGGACATCATCCGTCAGCACCTCCATCACAAACGCTGAATATTACTGATGGAGGTTTACAGCTGCCTGGTTAAGGCTCAGCTAAGATGGTGCTTATGGTTAAAAGAAACCAACATGCTGGAGGTGTTTGGCATCACTCTGATGTGGTTCGGTGTCCTCAGTGTCGTCTGTACGTGGGACGGAGGACTGATAAGGCTGAACATTGCAGACTGAAGAGGCAGAGACACATCGGGGCAGAACAAAGGCAGTGAACTGGTACTGTGAGCTAATCTCAGTAAAAAACTATGGAGCTACAAAGTACACGTGCTTCTTCTGACAAAAATAAAACTCTACACAGACATTTTCTCTGCAGTTAGATGGACAGTCACCTGTCTCTTCTTTGAGGTAGTAAATAAGTAGAAATATCATTAAAGGCAAGTATAGAGAACAATGTTTGACTCTGGAATACACCACTAGGACTTGAGTGTACCCGGTCCCTCAGAGTTGAATGTTGAACAGACCTCCCGTCTTCAACAGTGGTAAAAAACTGCCCAATTGTTACAGGTTAAAACTAGTTCTAATGATTTTTGCAGAAAGATATATGACAAGGTAGAGGTAGAAAGTTTGACTGAATTATAACGTCAATGTCTGCCGCTAGATAAAGAGTTTAGATTCATAAAATCTACCTTTATAGTTTCAATCTAATGGCACAAGTAAGAGCCAAAATAACTAGAAGCAAATAGAAATAAAAACAGAAACCCACAGTTCTGCGTGTTTGAGGTACAGATCAAATTCATCCTTTTTAGAAATGTCATAAGTGCTTAAACCCAGTCAAGAGATTAGACACTCTTTGAGAGGCACGACAGTAGCATTTTAAGACATTGGTGCAACACTTGGAGGCTGGTTACAATGCTGGTGAGAGAAGTCCTTCAACATACAGTTCGTGGAATTAAGGCAGAAGAGAGCGCTTCATCTCAATCTCTCTCTCTAAATATCTTCTTTCCAATATCACATCAATCACTCAACATCCAGCAGGAGGGCTCCTCCACCTGTGGACCCCAGTGGAGCGTCCACTACAGGAGGGCTGCTGGTAGGGTCCATTATTCTCCTCATGTGACTCTGTTAAAGGAACCCTGAATCTCAACAGACCAACGGCTCCTCCTCCACTGCTTCTCTTCTCTGGTTATCTGAGCTTCAGCAGCCCAGGAGGCCCGGACCGGGGGGNNGGGGGGGGGGTCCTAATTACATCAGAAATTCTTCAGATGTGACACCAAAGCCTTGGAGGAATGGGTGTCAATACCAACAGTGACAGTAAAAGGTAGGAAACAGGGACAAGTGCTCTGGAAGGCCGTGGCAGACTTCAGGAATAAAGTCAGAAACTCCCAGCAGGCAGGTCCCAGTTAAACCTGCTCAGATCCAGTGGTCCGGTTTGAAAAGAACTAAACAGGTAACAGGGAGCGCTTTAGACTCCTTTTGCCTTAAATTAAAATGCAGTTCCCAAGTGCCCCAGGTCACATCAGGCAGCCAGGGTTGCCACCTTCCTTCAATATGGGAATGAGGGAGGGGGCTATGTTGACACAGGCGGGTCAACATATTGTAAAGCACGAGGACACGAGGTGTGAGCCTACAGGTGAACCTGACAATGACGTCTGCATCTTACCCAGGGCTGTACTTTTATTCTACACACCTGTCCTGTAACGAAGTTCAAAATATTATTTTAACATTTAAGGACTGTCAGAACTCAGCTACACATGTTTATGGAGCCCTGATCCAGGACTATCATACTAAGGGTCACAGTTCATCTGCTGCAACATGGACATTCAGTCACTCGGCAGCTCATAACAAGATGTTTGTTTCTTTACATCCACCTGACACACTTTGTTTCGCCCTTTAAGTCACTAAAATGATCATTTTCAACATTATTCCTAAAACAGACTTTCTGAACACCTGAATGTGGACTCTGTGGGATCTGATGTCTCTCATGTCTATGAAAGGAATATGTGCTGATTTGAATTTTAAGGGACAGGCAGCAACCCTGAGATCAGTGACCTGGTGAGCACAGAGCGTCGGCAACATTTCGGACTCGTCTGTTTGACCTTTTAACAGCGGATTCATCCAACAAACAGCTGCTGCACTGCTGGTCCCGTTCAGACAGACTCACTGAGGAGGACTGCTTCACTCATCACACTGTCTCAAAACCTGAAGTATTTTAAATAATTCAGAGTTCAAGAACATTTCTTCTGTCTGAACGGGACCTACTGAGCCAAAGGTTCTGATCCGCAAGGTCAGAACATTTGAAAAAAAGGTGTTGTACCCACTGACAGCAGGCGCAGCACTTCAACCTTTAGAGGCCCGCCGTGTTGAAAATGAAACGTAAGTGCATTTTAATCTAGTGATGCTACGTAACAGCAAAAAAGGGGCAAAGTAGCTCTGTAGCATTAGTTTGTGTCACCACGCCGATGTGACCTCAGATCATCTTCAAATATTCGGTCACATTTCTCAAATAAAAAAACAACAGAATTTCTACGTTACTCAAATGTTTCTGCAGTTCATTCCAGTAACAGTGTGGCATTTTTCATCTACTGGTGGTTCAGTTAACTAATAACAGATTACATGTAAGTGTGTACAGTAACCTTAAAATTGAGTAAATGCAATCTAGCTTTACAGTTAGTGTTAACTGTTGGCTGCACTTGCAGACACAAAAATAATGGCTGATGATACTATTTGATATTTCCATGTGCTGATGCGCTGGGACGCATCATGCTGGATGCTATTTACTGCATATTTCAGTGAGTGAACCACCAGATATCATATATACAAGAGTTTTCGCTCTTCATTGACTGTAACCGAGGACATCGTACACCAACTGCTCTCACTCACTGAAACATGACTGGATAAAATGTGGATGACTGTGACGAGTGTGTGAAGTGCGTCCACTGTTGGTAACAGGTCTGACGAAAAGAAGTACTTCTCTATTTTGGTTGAAGTGAGACCATCTACATCAAAGGTTCAAAAAAAATATTAGCATCATTAGCACGGACAGGCTAACGTTACACATTTGTTTCACAATAAAGATGCTGTTCTCATGTTTTACCCTTTTCATGAAACATCCATGAGCTGGTGTGAAGGCAACGTTTGTGGGGACAGAGCTGCTTACTGCTGAAAGGCCTGGTAGTAGTGAGGTAGGGAGCTGGAAGTGCTCATAGCAGGACTGCTGTACGCCTGAGGTAGCTGGCTGTGGTTGTGGGCTCCGGGGCCCTGGGGTACATGGGCCTGGGGAGGCTGGAAGAAGGTGAAAGGCCCTGGAGCCTGGGAGGACAGCCCAGTGGAAGAGGATGGGGAGGAGGTGGTGGTGGTGGTGGGTGGGTAGCTCATCACCAACCCTCCCATCCCCATGTGAGGGCTGTAGGGCGGCAGGCTGAAAGGCAGGAAGCCCAGCAGAGGCCCGAGGTCCATGTTAGTGGTGCAGGACAGCTCGGTGGAGGAGATAGCGGGGCTCCTGGACAGCAGGTGGGGGTCACCGCCAGCACCCACTCCTTCACCCAGCACCTCCCTCTGAGGGGAGGCAGAAGTAGAGGTAGAGGAGTTGACTGCACTCAGGTGAGGTGGGGGGGCGCTCTGCAGGTCCAGCAGGAAACTGTCCACGTCGGCGCGAGGATATGAGGTAGATCCGTGCTGGTACCTGGCCATGTTGCTGTAGGGCTGCTGCTGCGGAGCCGCCGGGGGCTGCAGGTGATGGTGGTGAGGGTGAGAAGATTGGGGGGGCATGTGGCGACCCACGCCCATGCTCGAGGACAAGGAGCTCTGCATGAGGCCATGAGGGTGGCCCAACCCGGGGACAGGATTGGCCATGGGGTAGGAGTTGTACATGTCCCTGGGGTAAGTCTCCATGGGCTCCTTGGAGACGGGGCCCATGTCAGAGGTCACGGGGCTGGGCTCCTCCTTCACCGGGCACTGGGTGGCAGGGGTCGGTGTGGCCACGGGAGTGCTGGGCGCACAGGGTGGCATCAACCCCGACTCCTGGGCGTGGCTCTTCTTCAAGTGGCGGGTCAGGTGGTCTCTGCGGCCAAAGCGCTGAGCACAGCGCGGGCACAGGAAGTCCCGGCGCCCGGTGTGCACCACAGCGTGACGCCGTACATCCTTACGAGTGTAAAAACGGCGGTCGCATCGCTCGCACGAGTACTTCCTCTCTCTCACTGGCACGGCAGCATTAGTGTTGCCCTCTGACGGGGGAGGCCTGTCAATATGGCTGCCCAGCTGCTCCAGCAGGGAAGGTGCCCCCTCTGGGCAGGGCAGGCCCGCTGCAGCGCTGTGGGCTGCCACCAGGTGGCGTCTATAACCCAGCTGGGTGTTGTACTGCTTCCCACACTCCTGGCAGTGGAAGAGCTGCCTGCTGGCCGGGTGGCTCTCCTGCAGCTGGCTCTTCAGATGGTCCTGCTGGTGGAACATGGTCTAACAGAAGGAACAGTACTGGCTCTGCTGCTGCACAGGGACTCTGGCCAAGAGCCGGAGCAGACACAGACAAGACTCATGAGGATTCTCCAGAGAGCCGACCATCAGCCTACAGACCTCTGCTCGTTTTGTTAACTTAGAGTGCTAGAATTAATGCTAAGTGCTGTTTGTTGACTGTTTGATGGTCTCTTGCGGCAATGACTAGTGGTCTGTCCTGCCTTACTGGGGCAAGCCTGTGTCCAGCACTTGGTCTCTGTGACAGCAGCTGCCATAGCAACCCCAAAAGGGCTGCGGTGATGAGGAGCTTTGGAAGCTCTGACTGGGCCTGTGTGTTTCCTGAGAGGAGCTCTTGTGTTGGCCTGCAGTCTATTTTAGTATTCAGCAGCCCTGAACGCCACAGTCGCAGCAGCTGAATCACAGAGGCAGATCCACATCTTCACAGACCTGCAACACAGGAGGAGAGGCACACCGTCACCTCTGGCTTTCATGGTTTCGACACAGTAAGAAGCATGCTGGGTGAGCCCACTTTAAGTAACAATAAAGAGAAACACAGAATTCACACATTAACTCCACTGGTCTGTGCAGTACAGGTAAGAGATATTTATATTATTATCATCATTATTGATATTTCCTTTGTTTAAACACTGGCCATTTGCTCCGATGAAAACCTCTCACTGTTTGAACTCTGAGTATTCTTCAACCACTAATTTAGCTTCTGGTGTTACCACAGTCTTATATATTAGATTATTTGTCTTATTAGTTATTATCATCATCATCATCATCAGATCAAATGTAAACATCAGCCAATGTGTACCATTATCTTTTCTTTAAACTCCAACTCTCTCTCTTGTTGAGCCTTTTATTTCCCCTGGATATTTAGTACCAGAGATCAAGCGTCATCTACACTGCATGGTACGGCTCGGTTCGGCTCACTTTTGGTTCCAAGTATTCCAATGTAGATAGTACCCCCTCAATGTGGAAGGGATTCTTAGCTGATCGTCGTAGCGACGCCTTGTGAAACTGTCGTGAATTCATCTTCAGTGCGACACAAACAGAGGAACGTCTGCACTCCGTCCGTTGAACACGCCGTGGGGTTTTTTTTTTTGTCTGCAGTGTTTTCACTCCACCTTTTAGTATCGCCTCAGCTCGCCTGGAACCTCGACCGAGGTGATGCCAAAAAAGTATCAGGTACCATCCACAACTTTTGCCAGTGGAAAGCCAAAAAAAGAGAACGGTTCCAAGCGAGTCGAGCCGTACCACGCAGTGGAAATGAGGCTAATGTAGCAAACATGCGGGCTGCCCCCCTAAACACTGATGATTCAAATCATCAGGAGACGGATCTCATTTCGTCAGTCCAATAACTGAACTTTTCCCAAAATGACCAAACAACAGAGTCACTGATGGAAACAGATGACTGGTTCCACCTTCTCCACTTCCACCCAGTGTGACGGACTCTACAGCTGACAGCAGACAATCAGGAGAGAGGATTTTATACCTGAACTGTGACCAGGACCCACAGTTTTTATTTCTCTGTGTTCAAAAATCAGATGTTTTCACATCCCAGATGAAGAACAAAGTCTGACAGGTAAACCTGAGA
Source organism: Oplegnathus fasciatus (assembly GCA_003416845.1). NCBI lineage: Eukaryota > Metazoa > Chordata > Actinopteri > Centrarchiformes > Oplegnathidae > Oplegnathus > Oplegnathus fasciatus. The sequence goes on along the minus strand of NTHP01000437.1, from coordinate 3,151 downwards.
TTTGATGCTCGGTGTCGCGGGCTCAGCTGGACTGGACTAACTGGGCAGAGGTTGTGAATTATATATTTATTATAATTGAAGGTAAACTGAAGATAAAACATCAGTAATCATGTTAAAGAACAAGTTCCAGAGGTCAGACCTTATATTAATATTTTGTGCTGATCAACTTAATAGTTCTGTGTTCTGTAAAATAAGGTGTCTGTACGCTGCTCAGCCTGACTGATTCTTCTGAGGCTTATAAAACCTGATAAACTGTCTTCAGATCTTTTAGATTTGTTTTACTTTCTTTAATTGTGAGTGAGATGCACAGTGAGAACATTTTACAGTGTTAAATAAACGTGTCCGCGCTCTCTGGGGGAAGGACTGTACCCTTCTGTTCTGACATCTCTTCTTACTCATCAGCCAACAAACTACAGTAAATCTTTAACATCAGCCGACTCGTCGCTCCATCACACACACACGCGGGGCTACATGGTTAAATCTCAGTGTGTCCGACACTTATTTAATTCACATTTCTTTCACATCTTCTTTACTCATTGGTTTATTTAACAACAATAATAAATGTTTTCCATCTGTAGCAGCAGCTGGTTTGAACGCTCAGCTCATCTCCAGGTTGTCAACATTAATCAGACTCATTCACACGACAAAACTACAGATCTGACCTGAGTCTTTGAGTTTCAGGGATTTATGAATGAAGTTACTTTGTGTTGGAAGACAAACCTCAATAAATGGATAAGATAGTGACTGAACCCCAATCCTGTGGGATATCTTATACCACTGGATTTCCAAAAAACATAGAAGCACAATATATCTCATCATGTTAGAGGTGGAGATTCCTTATTATTCTGGAAATATATATTTACTGCTAGAAGCAGTCATACATCATTTTCATATAAAAAAGCAACATTAACTCCATTTAATTACTAAAAGTATGAAAGCAAATAGCTTTTTATTCTCCCTGCAGAATGTATTATTCAGTTATCACACCTGTAAGCCACTTCTTTATGTGTTAGTGATGTTTTTCTACACGCGTGTTTCTATAATCCAGGTTTTACATGATGTTTGTTCTGTGAACACATCTGCAGTACACAGCACATGTAGGTGTTTTCTTCACAATCATGAAGCTCTGGTACTTTTTCATTTCCACTGTGTGGGACTGAATACTCTGATGATATTCTATGTTTGATCGTTATCAAATCTCATGTTCAGACTCAAACCAACAACATGTTCAGGCGTCTCTCAAAGCTGTCTGACTTCCTGTCTGTGGCTCTCAGCTCCCATTGGTTCCTACTGAAGACGTAAATATTTAAAAACATAAATATTTAGTTTAATTTTTAAAAAGTCTCAGTAATTAAAAACAGCTGCTCACTGTGGTTTTTATCAAACAAATACATTTGTTGGGGACTATTTTCAGCGGCGGATGAATCCACATGTGGTGCTGTAGTGAGTATGTGGGGCAGCAGGACGGTGTGTGTGGGACTGAGTCATAATAAACTCCAGTGTGTGTGTTCATGGTGATGAAGGAACAACAGTGTGGCTCACTGATGAGTTTTAATATCAGGCTGTGACACACTCAGATACTTTCACTGCTGGTCTGAGGACATGAAGACAGTTATTGATTATCAGCAGACTGATCCTCCACAGACACACATGTTGGAGGACAGTACTGCAGACAGCTGGACTACTTCATGTTTGAAGTACTGATTCAGGGCCATGAAAGTGAAACTGATGTGAGACTAAGCTCATAAATTCTCGGTCTTCAGACCTGCCAGGACCTGGACCACCTGTGAACCGGACTTTATCATTTTAACATTATTCTGCTGTCTGCTGTTCTCTGGGTCTTTATAGAAGAATCAGTGGGAATGTGGCACATCCAGAGCCCAGAGCCCAGAGTCCTGGTCCGGTCCGGTCCGGTCCGGTCTGGTGGAGCTGGTAGTGCCATCTTGTGGGTCCTCAGCGTGCAGCTGCCACCAGGTTTTAATGCACACTTTTAAATCCTAAACCGTGTCCATCGGGTTCAGCTAACATGCTAGTCTGGATAGGTGGGAAACCTGCACCCCGGCTGCTGGGAGCGGGGCTGAAATGACGGAGTCTAAACTGGTGGAGACTGGAGGGACTGGTGGGACCGGGTCGTTACCAGACCGGGGCTAAATGTGACTGCTAGCCCGGCTGCCTGCACTAAATTCGGCGGCGGAGCTGAAGTTAGGTCGGGTCCTGGCAGGTTTCTCTGAGTATTAAAGTGGTCTGGTGTGGAGAGAACCGGCCGGCCGGTGTTAGTGCGGCTGGGGGTGCAGTTAGGGGGTCAGCAGAGCCAGCATGCGGGTTAAAAAACAAAAGATGAGCGCTCCACTAACTTGTGTCGGAGTTTGTCTTGCGGGAGCTAACTCCTCTGGATTTTACCGATCCGGGTTAAAGTCCGGTCCCGGTCTACACACACGGACACGGACACGACGCCACTTACCGACTGTGCCTCCGTCCGGCTCTCCGTCCGGCCTCCACCCCGTCTCCACACCGACATTTTGGACCAAGTTTTAAAGATGTTTGTCAGAGTCCGGGCCTGGACCGCTGGGCGCCGCGAGGGAAGCCATGCATTCTGGGAGAGTGACGTCACACCCCGGGCTCAGAGGAACTCCAGCAGGAACCAGATCTACACCCCAACCCCCCACACACATACCCCCTCTCACACACATACCCCCTCCCACACACATACNACCCCCTCTCACACACCCCTCCAAATACCCCTCTAAATACCCCCTCTCACATATACCCCCATATACACATTTATATGTATTATTGATACCAATATCAATGATTTCATTACAAATACCTGCACACATATAAACATATATACTGTAATTATATTATGTTATAGTATGTTATATTATGTTTATTTTATATTATATTATATTATATTATATTATATTATATTACATTACATTATATTATGTTATATTATGTTATGCTATGTTATATTATATTATATCATATTATGTTGTGTTATGTTATGTTATGTTAAGTTATGTTATGTTATATTATGTTATATTACAGTATGTTATGTTATGTTATGTTATGTTATGTTATGTTATGCTATAATATATTATATTATATTATATTATATTATATTATATTATATTACATTATGTTATATTAT
>NTHP01000436.1:461430-495433 GCA_003416845.1 Oplegnathus fasciatus | reverse complement strand
CAGAGGCCCTTCCAAATGAACATAGACATGAGCTTCAAGACCCGTGCCTTCACCACCATCCTCATCCTCTTCTCCGTGTTTACAGTGTGCTGGGCACCCTTCACTGCCTACAGTCTGGTAGCTACCTTCAGCGATGGCTTCTACCACAAAGACAGCTTTTTTCAAATCAGCACATGGGTCCTGTGGTTGTGCTACCTCAAGTCAGCCCTCAACCCTCTCATTTACTACTGGCGGATCAAGAAGTTCCGCGACGCCTGCCTTGATCTGATGCCCAAGTACTTCAAGTTTCTTCCTCAGCTGCCAGGCAACACCAAGAGGCGCATACAGCCGAGCGCAGTGTATGTGTGTGGAGAGCATCGCTCTGTAGTTTAAAGGAAAAATCCTCCCTCAAACACTTCAACACTGTTAAAAAGACATCTTTACATAATGTACCTTGCAGTTCTGGGCCTGTTTTCTTGTTTGGTGGTATACTTCTCTTGGCAGGCGTTCAGAACGAAAACAGCGTTGCATTAAAAAAGGCAAGTGGCTGCGCTGGTGGGGGCGTGTTGCTACAGGTACCAGTGAGAAGACGAAATACAATCCAGGAAGTCCAGTTTGTGTCAAACATCCATGTGTTTTAACAGATACCAAAACAGACAGGATTTTACAAGCCTGGAACTGAGTTTCAGTGACGAAACAGCACCTTTTCAATAAACACGATTTTTTTTCATTTAACAAAAGAAGCCAAACTTGTATAGCCTTTTGTATTTAGACAACGTTTAATATTTGACAAGAACTTTGCCTGAATAAAATACATATAAAATAAAATTGGCTAAATTTGAATGTAAATTGTGATGAAGTATTGATGAAATAGCTCATAAGTAAACCTAAAGGATAGAATATTTTGTGTTCTTAATGCTCGTGGTACTATTTGATCAAAGAATGAGTAAACAACAAATCTGACCAGACATTGGATGTCAGCTTCCGGTACTTGACAGATGTTGCGAACAGTGCTGCAGCCACAATATAGTCAGCATTAAAAGGTATTGAGGTTCAATACCCAGCCCTTGTCTGGAAAGAGTTGGCACAGCAATTTTCTCCTCTATCTTGATGATTGCGAAGAAATGGGAGAATTACGCTGGAGTCCTCTGTGTTGAAACCTTTAATGCAGTGCTAATGTAATACCGCTTTGCACTGAGGTTCAACAACAATCAGGGCGTGTATGAAAGATCTCAATAGGTCATGGGATATCAANNACTGGAATCACCGTGTGGAAGATGTTTTTGCATCCAAGGCTTCATCACTGGTGAAACCTACAGTTGTCATTTCTCCCACTGTGGTCAGGCAAGGTTTAGTAGGCATTTGTTTCCCATTTTGAAAAGGGAAAAACAGGATTGCTGTACTGAAAGTAGTTAGAGCAATATTCAGGAGTTACAGTTGGCAGCAGGTCGTTTAGAATAGCTCCTCATACAGTAGATGGTCCCACATGTACATGCTGGCTTCTTTTGATTCTCATATTTTTGAGAGTTGAATCTTGATGCAAAATTTGAGCTTGTCTTGTAGACTGTACTGGAAGTCCAGCTGCCTTTGNNAGTCTGTGAACATTCTTTCATTCAGGTCATCGTATATCAAGAAGTACCAACTCAAAGGCAGCTGTGCTGGCTGTTTGGTCTCAGTGTCAAATAGCAGAAAAACAACATTCACATTTGTTAAAAAAAAAAAAAAAAAGTCCTTCATAGAAGAAGCGGAGACACTCCTCTCCACCAACAGCAGCTTCAGCAGTAGGGCTGGGTATTGTTTCCAACATTTTGATACTAGTGCCGATACAAAACCTCAGTCGTGGTACCAGAGTAATGCTTTTTTCAATACCAAAGTTCTGACATGTTAAATGTTAAACACGAGCAACCAGGCAAGATTTTTACCTAAACACAGTCAGATTGGCAAAATGATTGTTGAAGTCAGGAACTATCTGGTCAGAGTCAACAAGATTACAAAACTGTCCAGATATTTGATGCCAGCTTTTAATACTTGACAGTTTGTAATACTTGGTTATATCGACACGTTGCTTTCGGTACAAAAGGTATGCGATAGCCAGCTCTACTCAGTCGACCAGAATGCAGTGCAGCATCAAGACATTTCCTGCTCAGATAGAACCTTAGGTAAACTTGCAGTCTTTTTCTTGTGCTATCTCTATTAGCTCTGGCTCTTTCTCCACCTACTCAACCCACAGGACACACTTCTTCTCTGAGAGTGACACAGTGTCATTCTGGGTAATCAAAGAAACCTTTAAGTGAAGTAGTCAACTGAAGGAAACCATAAAAGCAGATTGCAGCACTCTATAACTCCTGGAATGCACTGAATGGCACATACTGTGTGAGAGCATCAACGGGTGCATTTTTCCTTTAATATGGTAAGAAGACAGGCGCTGCTGGGTTTGACTTGACCGTACGTCTTTTCTCGCCACTGGAATCACGAGTCAAGGGGAAAGGACAGCGTGTTTTAGCTGCGTAGAATTTGTTTTTATGAGGCATGTAAATTAAATGGCTTAAACTGAATTTGTACGTGGTCAGGAAGTGGCCACAACACTTTGGACGTGTGTATTTCTATTTAAATGTTTTGGATGTGCCTATTGATTAGTCAATTTGCCAGTCAGAATGCTGCTATATCTGGTGAAAATGTGCAATTTCAGTGTACTGTACTGTTGAATGTAATAAAGAAATAGACATTTCTTACCTTGGTAAACTGTCTTAAGTTGTTTTTTTTTATCTGATGTCACCTCCAGGCCAGCTGCTGTTCCACTAGCTTGTGTTACTCAATGCAAACTCTGATCAAGGGTTTGCTGTGGTTTACTATATGTATTCTAAGATCAAATAAATGTTTAGCGTACAAATAAACTACAGCTCCCATTGTTACTATTTTACATAATACATCATCGTGGTTCCTCCCATATCCATGACACACACCCACACTCTTTCGTAATGCTGTCTTTGAAACTTTTTGTTGCATCTCTGCTGTCTAAAAAAACCAAACTGGCTTAATCTGTGAAAGTCTTGGCCTTATGGGAAATGGTGTTCATTTAAGACTAAAAACAGAAATATAAAAAAGATATATATATTACACAGTAGTGTTGACCAAGGTCATGTAGAGCTGGATTTCCAGTAATTTGGGATATTGAAATGCCAAAGTAATTTTGAATAAGGTTGTTTTTACTTATGGAACAGAACCATTTTGGCTCTATAGAGATTTGTTAAGAGATTACATTGCTGTACCAGCCGTGCCAGTAGTTTTTTTTTAGTCAAACACAGACATTCTCACATGGTGATTTTATCTATCAACAGTTTTGAATAGGTCTTTTTCACAGCAGACATTTTGACTTGTAATGGCCGGAAAATCACAGATGTTACTAAAAACATTAACAATGACTCTGGTGTGTTCAAGTGTCCCAGTGAGCCCGCAAGAACAATACCAGGACCCTGAAACTGAAGCCATCAATTAAATGACTGACTTCTGGGAAATAGGCCTATATCCAGAAAATACTGTATCATGTTGAATAGAAAAAAAATGACACGTTGGTTGTTTGGGTGGATAGTAGAGCTGAAAAAGCTTGGAACGGTCACTTGCAGCTAGTATTATGTAGTCCCATGTTACGGGAAAATGCTTATGTTCTTGCACAAAACGTGTGTCCTCGGTGCATCATACAACACTGGATGTGTTTACCTGAATGTGAATATCTCATCATGCTGGATACATAAATATGTGGGTAAACATGCTCCCATAAGCTGGGATACTGAGGCATGTAAACACTTTATCCTGTTCATGATCCATATGGCACTAATATGTGATTACAGCAGGAGGCAAGCCTGTTGGATTCACATACTTTGTATAGTATAGTATAGTATATATAATATACAGTATATTCTAGATTATATACTTATATATTTTACTGATGAGTTTATAATCCCCTGTAATCTTTAGAGACCACATTTATCTGATGTAATTCATCCACTCCAAATCACATTTTTGATTCCTTACTGTTTGGGGTATTACAGCATAAGCAGTGCTCTGTGCATGTAAACACATTGTTTCATATGTAAGGGAGCCCAGTGTTTTTATGTGATACCTCCGTGCGAGCTCTGCGTTAATTATCCTCCTCCCAGTGCGTCACCTGTGTCTCCTTTTTCCACTCAGGGACTCCACTTCCTTCCTTCCGTCTCTGCTGAGTGCTTTCTGGAGGGCGACGCGCTCTGCGCATTCATGCGGCGCTCCTCCATACGATGATTTTCCCCAAGCCTGCTGCTTTGACTCTGAGCAGGCCTGCCAGTCATACGCTTCACAGTCGAGTCGGCAGCGTGTTGTGCAATGCGGCTGATAACAAGAGTTGGAGCTGTATTAGCTGCAGTGCCTGACAACCAGCCCCGAGTCTGTTTATAGTCCCACAGAAGTGTTTGTTGAAAAGAAAGCGTTAGCTAAGATTTCTGCTTACACTGTCTCGCACCACAAATTTTGAGTTGGAATTTTAGCAAAGTGAATGTATATTTTATATTTTGGCAATAGGCTTGTGGAATTCATTTTCTGATAGTTTGTGGATATTGTGCTTCCATGGTGAATATTCAGAAATTCATTTGTGTTTAATCAGACTACTGCGCCTGGGGCCACGTAATGTAGAATATTGTACCGAATGAAAACAGAGGGGGAGGAACTGGAGGTTTTTTGGGACCCGGGAGTTCATTTTTGCCTCCAGGGTCTCAAAGCAGGTTTATCCAGCCCTGAAAATGGAAAGATTTTAAATACTTTATCTTAAAATTTAGAAAATCCAAAGTTCCAATTTCAGAATTTCAGAATCAATTAATCAAGTAAGATTGAAAGGACAAGGCCACTGTAATCGTGGAGAATAAATGTAATTTACCCCCAGTGGTATCCAGCCATGTGAATGGTTTTCGCTTTATTGTTCCAGGTTGTGATGAATCGGTCTCTGAGACTTCAGCCTCCACCTCAGTTCAGTGGAGGTGAACGGAAGTCTGCGTGTGGTGCTCAGAGCTTTGAAAATTACATTTGGAAAAATTCAACAGAAACACTGTGTCTGTTTCTGTGCGCGTCAGCTCGGTGCACAATCCACACACTCGTGAGCCACGATCCATTTCACAGGCTTTGTGTCTGAGCTCTGCGCTCCGCACTGGTGACTGTTCAGTACATTGTTTGACTCTGGGACTCTCTGCACACTCTTGTTAACCTTGGACATTCACACAAAAAGCCCCTTGAGTAACTGCCACCCCCAGAAGCTCTTTGCAGAAATTAAACCACAGTCTAATTTTAAAAATGAGAAGAGCATCTTCATTAGTAAACACCACATCCCTCCTGTTTGTTACAAAGGTCCAGGAGGCAAATGTGATAACTTGTATAAACTGATCTTTCTAGAGAAAACATTTTCTCAGTATATCAATGTGTATTCAGACTCGTATTAATGTCAGACTTGACATTTAGAGAAGTCCGTGCATTCGCTGCTTGATCATGTATAGTACACATGAGGAGTGCCAACACAGACGGTGATCATAACTACTGTCGGGGACCACACTCAGTATGGAGCAACGTGTTGTCTCACCACGGCCAGTACAAAATGAGAACCGAGCCATCGTCCCAACATGACATGAGTCCAATGAGATGCATGTGATGAGTAGCCATTTACTATCTGTTGACAAGGATAGGCCGACAGAGAGATGGGTCAGTCTTCTTACAATCCCAAATGTAGTGGCTCTAATTTGATTCCAAATTTGAAGAAATGAATTTGAATTTGAAGAAGCTAATTTCAAATACACTGTGCTTCAATTTTCAGTTCCAAAACCTCAAAGGTGTCCTGCGGCGTGTCTGACCACTTGAGCCTATGTTTTAATGAGCAGGTCGCTATTGTGCTTTTTGTGCTTTCGCTCTACCAGCATGAGTGTGGGGAAGCACACAGGTGCATAATGAGCACGCTGTTGATGAGATGCATTCTAACAGTGATTTCACACTATTCCACTGACTGACTGATCGCTGCCAGTAGTGAGCAAAGAAACTTAACAACATAAGAACTAACCTGATAAACAGACTAAATTGCCACTTTGTTTCATTTCACCCATCGTACGTTGCATTCATGTTAGCCATTTCTTGGATGGTCTATATTGTTTTGTATCGTCCTAGCCAATCAGTAGCGAGTGACAAATCTGTCATTTTCAGTCGCCACAGAAGCTGTGGTAATTTGCACATTGACCCCTGCACATGACCCCTCCTACAGAAGTCTAATTGGTAAACTGTTTGTCTAACCGGCTGGAATAACATTCACTGGGCACAGCACCAGGCTTATTTGAACGGCTGTGGTTCACCATTCAGTGAGTTTTGGTGAGAAACACTTCAAAATCTGTTTGTTTACAGCAAAACTCCACAGGATCCCTTTAAATACAAATCTTGATATTGAAATTATAATAATAAAAATAATGGAGGAAATTAGTCTTTTTCAAAAACTACAAATGTCCATGTACCACTGTCCAATATGATACCTGCTGGCACAACTACCTGTTCTGTTGCTTGTGTAATGAATATCATTGTAAGTCAATATTTCATTTGGAATAAAATGCCTTTCAAAGCCGCCCACCTTTAATGTCAGCCCAAAAGACAGATCAAAGACAAGTTAATCTGTGTGGACTGTGAGACATGAAAGCAGAGCAAATGAGGTTGCTGGCAGCTTGTAGCATCACGTGGAAAACACCGCCGGTCCACAAAAGGTCAGCCGGTTGTTTTTCAAGCAGATATCAGACTGGCGAGACCGCCACGACCTCCAAGACCCTTTACAGCTAGATCAGGTACAGATACCTCCAATGAGCACTGAGACGAGTTTGATTCGCTCCAGACTTGTGATTATAAAGGATGGCGTTCTTAATCAGCTTCCTCCCTGGGATTCATTATGCAGCCAGCAGTGAGTAATGAGCGTGCCCAGAGCTTTGAAGCTCACTTTAATCATAGCTCTGAAGACGATTACTAAGCAACAGCAACTTGCAGATGTCTCAGGAGGGTGCATGGCGACGGTGGATGGAGTGATGTTCACCTAAGGAGATGAGATAGAGTCAAAGAGGCACTTGTGGTTATTCAGCTGTGTGTACCACTCTGCCACTGTTATTGTTTCATTTGATTATCGCTCAGTTTCATGGTGCGTGATTGTTGTTCGTCAGCTTGGAGCGTGAACAAAACCCTCCCAAAGCCAGAAAGCAGAGGACAAATCAGTGATCATCGCTCATGCAGGACAGAGATTTGGAGCTGCAGCACAAACAGTGCATTTGTGAGTGACGTTAACAGATGCCAGTTGTGTTTTTCTTTGCTTTCTGGCTTCAGAAGAAAGAACGTGATCATAAAAATGGATGAGACTGTCACAGACAGGCCTGTAGACATGTTGGCATTCTTAAAGGACCATACCAGTTTACATGCTCTCTTTTATTACATCACTACTACAAACTACTACTTCCCAAGTCATTTTAGCTTTTTCAAAGTGTTTTTCTTGTAGCCAGTCATTAGTTTCACTTCAGTTCTATACTGCATAAAAATCAACTTGAAGAGACTTGAAACTCACTTGAGTCACAGTAGCTAATCCATCAGCAAACCTCATGCACCCTGCAGAGAACACCAGCGCCTTATATTAGGTCAAACCTGCATTATTGGCACTATGGCGCTATGGCAACAAGACACTGTGAGACTATGTCACTTTTCCTGAACAGTGTCCACTGTGTCCACAAGTGGTGTGCAGGACGATGGCTCATCGAATGTCCCTGCAGTCAGCTGTTACATAACAAGACTAACACATTCTTTCTCTCACAAATGAAAACCTGAATTCATGAGCAATAAAATGCACCTCTGCCCAATCCAATACACTCAGGGGTTTCAGACTACAGCCTGACTTGGTATGACCAGCAGGGCTAAGGGACTAATCTTAGCTAATGCTGTATAAGTGACATTACTGTGTCAGGTCACTGACTTACTTCTTTCTTCTTGTGCTACTTACTATAAGGCTACATTTTAGCATTTACCATCATCTAATATTTGTTACTTATGGTCCTTCTATATTATATATATATATATATATATATATATATATATATATATATACATGTACGGTGTGTTTACTTCTTGTTTGACTTCATTTTGTAATGAAACCACTGAAATGTTCATCTGTGATGTGCTAAGACACAGTGTGACAGTAGCACAGGGACAGAAGAGTGATAAAGTGAACTGACTCAGCTAATGTTGGCAAACTTTATATTGCTATACTCACATTACTAACATTAGCCACCGTAAGTTACTGGCACACCAATTAGGGCTGGAGCAGCAAAAACCCCTGAGTGTACTGAATGGAGCAAGGACGCATTCTGTTGCTTATGAATTCAACTTTTCACTGTGAAGACTGTGAAGAGGACGGTGTTTATTCTTCCTTCAAAAGTTACACAGTGATGCTTTAAGTTCAGGGCTAAAACAAACCTTCACTTTGTTTCTGCTTTCCTGCAACATTTACATTTACATCATAGCACGCTTCCTCAAACATGGTCACTTTAGAATGGCATAATATGTTGGAGTACTAAAATCATGTGTTAATTACCTCCAGAAGAGGGAAATGTGTTCAAATGATGTTTTCACGCAAAAGTGACAGTGAGGGATTCAAAGTGAATTCATGACACTGAAATTAAAGTGATGTCGGCACAGCACGCTGCACTGTTGAGACTAACGGCCATGTTTCTTCTCCCCCCCCCCATCTTACAGCCAATTTAAGCACTTTAACATGAGGTATAAGTGCAGTCTCCTGAGGTTGTGATGTTTCACAGAAAGCAGCTCATTGTTGCTTTCACACCTACCGTGTTGTGAAGCTGGTGTTTTAACGGGAACAAGCGCTGGGAGTTCTGGGTAACCTTGAGCGTATCCTCTGAGAATCTTAAATGCTCTGCGTTGGTTCATCTCCTTACTCCATGAAATGCAGATGCCTTGGAATATATTTCCAGTTTAGAGAGGCATCGTCTTGTTGCCCGTAGTGACAGTCATGCACTACTTAAATTATCTTGCAAGGGCGGAACTGAAAGGTCAAGAAAATGTAAGATTGCACGGCTTGAACAATGGTCTATTAGCTCCTGAATCAATATGAGGACTGTGATTGCTCAGGCTAACACTGAATTTTACAAATGCTTGTGTTCATAATGTTGTTGTTGCTATGCACTGACAAGGGAACCCAGTGTCCCTATAACCATTAGTAAATGGTGCACAAAGGTGAATTTAGAAGGGGCTTTTAGGATTTTACATACAGTAAACAACACCAGTTATATTGACTTGATAAACATAGATTATATTGACTGTATGAGCCACTTACACGGTCCTGTATAATTTCATGGGGAGAGTGTGGGACTAATGGCTGATTCCCACTGGGGCCAACTGTGGTTAAAATGGATTTATGGTATTCTAACATTGCACTGAAAAACAAACTTCACCACCTCTATACAGACGTAACTACATTTACTCCAGTAGTGCACCAAACTACAGTTTTGTACTTTATATGTCTTTACATTTTATATTTTAAATATTTAATTTGGAATATCTTTGGGTTTTGGACTGTTGGTTGGACAAAACAAGACATTTAAGATGTCACCTTGGACTGTGAGAAACTGTGATGGACATTTTTCACCACTTTCTGATGTTTTAGACTGAACGTTTAATCAATAAAATAACAGACAGATAAATGAGTAATTAAAATAATGTGACTGACCCAGAGTAATGACTTCATCAGTTCTGAAAAAGAGATGCTGCTTTTTAATTCTTTAAATGTCATTTTTCAATGCTGTGAGCACTGCAAACAAACAATCGGGGTCGATGCAGAAATCGTTTATTTATTTACTTTTTTTTCCTTGCGTGGCTTGTTTGTTAAAGACACGATAAGCTCGTAAAGACTGGTGCATAGACCCAGCACCAGTGGAGCAGCAACAACATGAGTATTTTTACTTTTGATGCTTGAAGATCATGATATCATTTCATCTGGGAAAAATCTTCCATTTAATGGAAACGTTGGAAATCGTAAAAAAAAAAAACCCTAAAAGAATTTAACCAAACCAAAGCAGCTGTGTTCAGAACACCTCTACCTGCTGCTGATGAACTGTCTTTTTGTGGTTTGATAATATTTGGAGGGTTTTTCTATTGTGGTGCAGATGGTTTTATTTAAGTGCAGATTATAATACTTTATCCACCACTGCATGCAGTGTATATGCTATTCTGGAAACGTTCTGGAGTCTATTTTTCTATAGTCTAAAGGGATCAGTATGGTTTAATTTTGCATCAGTGTTTTGTATTGGTATGAATCATATTCTGAGAGTAGGAGGCTCTGTTTTTGAATCTCTCGTTTTAGAATGAAATTCCTCATTTGACATCTCTCACTTGCCAAACCCAGAGGCCTCGGTGGAAAACAGAAAGCGAAAAAGAAAGAAAAAGAATCCGGCCTCCGTGAGGAGATGCTTGTTTCCATGGTGATGTGGAGCATGTGCTTGTGTGTATGATGACCTCACGCATGCATATTCTCCTCGCCAGCCTCTTCTTCTGCCAGGATGCAGACGGTGTGTCTGCCTCCACACGGCACATGGTGCAGTCACATGTCAGGCTCCAGTTTACAGGAGGACTTTGTGTTCAAAACGTGAGGAATCCATTGGAGAAAGTCACCAGCTCAAGTTCACCATTTAGTGAGGATGTTGATTATTCTGACGGCCTATAGCTCAGGTTCCCTTCTATCATGGTTCCCAGTGCTGCTCATGGGATTTCACGGAATTTTAGGAGCTTTTCCCCAAACAAAAAGAGGCGTTTGATCAATTCTCATCAGGGAATTTTAACTTACCGTGCCACAATGTATTGTGCAACTTGTTTCACACATTCATTACATTTGATGGTTGACAGTTTTTAGCTGTTTAACACATTTATTTTTATATGCAATTTTGCCCAGATTGTTTCCCTCTTTTCTGACTTCCCAGAGGTGGAAAACATAAATGAACCAGGAAGCAGTTAGAATGTCAGGTCAAAGAAGCACAAAAGGAAGCCATAACATTTTATGTTACAGCCATTGCAGGAACCCTCTACTAAGAATGATTTTCTTTGTCTTTTTTAAAGGCTCACTTTCTCCTTGAATTATAAGCAGTTAAATGCACCTTTGCTGAATTCAGCACCCTTAGGTGTTTTGCTTACTACAGCCTTACTTGGTCTGGTATGACCAGTACCTTATAATGGCTAATGTTAGCAAACTTTAAATCGTTATTGTATTGCTGTGTAATGTAAAGTAATTACTGAGGCAGTTCACTGACTTTAACCTGTATTAACTGATTTTTTGGCCACTTGGAGACAGCTGAACGAGCTGAACGACACAACATTGACATATTATCACCATATTAAGTTGATATGGCTAACGTGTTGGCAAAAACACAGAGCAACATTAGTATTCATTTGGAGTCGTGTTTGTGTCCACCTGATAAATATCTGTCCAGTATTCACTCTCCTTTTACCTCTGTTTTAGTCTCCTGAGAAAAGTAAAGACACTTCTCTACCATTGTCCCGTAATTATCACTTGTGGTCACAGTTGTTGCTGTCCTGCAAGGCTCACATCACTTAGAAGTGAATGTAACATAATAGTTTCCACTGAATGAACAGCATACATTGATCAGATAATACTCTGTTTCCAGTAACAGTTTTCCTGTTACAACATGACAATGCCTGCGTAAATCCTGAGTGAGTCCACAAAGAAATGGTTTTCCCAGTTTGGTGTGGAAGAACTTGACTGGCCTGCACAGAGCCCTGACTTTGACACCATCCAACACCTTTGAGATGAACTGGAATTGGTAGCAAATACGTGCAGCCAGGGTCCAAAGTCTGGTGGAAAACCTTCCCAGAAGAGTGGAGGCTGTTATAGCGACAGATGATTAAGGCCCACGGTTTTGGAATGAGGCGTTCAACAATCACATACAGTATGTGTGTAATGTTAGGGTGTCCACACACTTTTGACCACATATGTATGCTTCTTTAGTTATCCAAATTTGGTTGGAGTTTAACTGTAGACAAATGTCAGGTAGAGTGTCTTTTTCTGGCCTTCTACAACAGGATAAATATCATCCGGAGGTTGCTGTGATATTACTTTAGTGTTTGGTGCCCCCCAGTGTTACTAAGGAGAATTACATATGGAAAAACAGGCCTTCTGTATTGCAGTTGTGTGAAGTTCCACTAGTTGCCACAAGAGGGAGGCAAACAACTCATATTCTCCAACGCCTTTACTTTCTCACCGTCACAGAAATATCAGTGAGATTTCCACGTTCATGGGATGAACATTCCTCACAACATGACCACGGGTGAAAGTACAACACCGTGTTCCCAACATTCAATATGTATTACTTTTTCACAAAGTGACAGCTAAACATGTTAAAAATCATTTTTACTTTTCCAGGCCTTTGACAAAGTATTCTCAACTCAAGGTCCACTTGCTCACTTGTTGTTGTTGAGCTTTCAACTATGTCACAGTGTCAGCTGACTGAATTCGCTCCGTTGCCATGGAACTGTAGAAGCTTACACTTCTCATGATCTGGAGCTCTTCTCTTACAAGCTGAATTATAAAGTGAATTTAACCGTTTAATCTCACATACAGGTCCACTTACAGCACTTGCTTGTTCTGGTGCTTTTGACTATATTGCATGCTCCTTATCAGAAGATGAGTTTTACTCAGTTGCCAGAATGCTGCAGACCAAGCAAGTTGCTTTGTCAACTGCCATTTCCAAGGTTAAGAATAAACCGTCCAGCTCAGTTTTCCAGGTCTGTGTAGGAACAGGTGTTGCTATAGAGACATAAAGGAGCAGTGAGTCATAGGACACAATGAGTTATTTATTTTATGAGGTTGTAGAGTCAAACACATGAGGATGAGGAGAGCTTTAATGAATGCATGAAAATCAGAACCTCATTGAGGATTTTCATGTTGATTGGGTTTACAGGGAGACATCCCACACAGGAATTTCCTTTAATAATTTAGAATTATGTCCACATGGATAAATCACAAAAATATGCCATTAACAGCTGATCTAGCAGTGTTAAAAGTATTCATCCGAGCATGTAAGACCGTACAAAGATTCATTATGGATCAGTTCCGACATTCATTTCTCTAATCTTTCAAATGTTCAGTCCTCTGTGAAAGGCGTCTTCCTCTGGGACAGCACCAGATCCTTGACTTGTGGCGTCAGGGCCATGAGCTGCGTGCGGACGCTCCTGGCCTCCTCGTCCTGCTCCTCTGCTTTATCTGTCTCGCCCTCGGCCTCCTCCTGTTTCCTGCTCTGACTCTGGCTCACCAGCTGTTTCACCACCAGGCTCTGGTACGCAGACAGCAGCTGCTGCTGCTCCTGCAACAACACATGGACACACGCAAACATTTCAGCAGTTTAACTCACCAAACAAACGCTCTATTACACTGACACTGCAGCAGATGGAGATTACCCACAGCTGCTGATCTGAAAACTGGATGTAAACAATCCTAAGATGAAGCTGTGTGTTGCCAACATTTGCTGAAGCATTTAGACCACACTGAAGCACAAATAAACATGTCTATTGTGACTGAGTTAAAGCTGCACTATTGTTATTATTATTACTCACGGAAATACACACCCGTCTCTGTGTTAAAGCTTAGCTTCAGTGGGATGATGACAATTTTTCATAAATAACCTATAGATGCTTTGTTGAGCTGTTTTTACATTAAGCCTGGTTGTTTTGGGGGGTTGATTTTTCTCTCTGCAGTTCAGTCCTCGTCATGGCTCATCAGAGGAGAAGTCAGCGAGCGTTAGACGTACCGTGGGTATTCGGCCTGTGAGGGTGCCGATGATCTGAGGCACGCAGCGCCCGGGCGCGTGCAGCATACAGTGGGTGCTGGCCTGAAACAGCAGCACACTGGTCAGGTGGAGGGCCAGAGCCGGATCCTCCGTCTCCTTCAGCTGCTCGGTGAGAGCCTGACGGTGCAGGAACAGGGCCTGTCTGGATGACACACATTCACATAAAAATCTTCAATTCATATGGATTTTTTTCTGGATTTGGGCTTCGAAATGAGAACTTAGCATTTTCATTACCTCTCCTTTTTCTTGTCTACCTTCTTCAGCATGAAGCCACACACCTCCGCACAGGTCTCTATGTTGGTGAGGAAATCTTCAATAGTCTGTGAAGAAGTTTCCATCACTGTATTTCAGTTTTATCCTTCAAGCTAAAGCGACTGGCTGGTGATGTAAGTGACAGGAAACATGCTTACTTTGCCGTTCAGGCAGTTGTGCAGCTTCATGAGAGGTCCTTTGGTCTCCTCTGACAGTTTGCCCAAAATCTTCACTCTGACCTGAGGCAACACATCAGAGACATTCATGATGAAGTCCAGACTCTAACAAGTCCCACAGTGCGTTTCAAACAATGACACACAGTCCCAAT
Source organism: Oplegnathus fasciatus (assembly GCA_003416845.1). Lineage (NCBI taxonomy): Eukaryota > Metazoa > Chordata > Actinopteri > Centrarchiformes > Oplegnathidae > Oplegnathus > Oplegnathus fasciatus. The sequence goes on along the minus strand of NTHP01000436.1, from coordinate 480,982 downwards.
TAAGTCTAACTTGATTTAAATGTGATCTCAGCTCTTTGCCTCTCCGCCTATCATCTCTTGGTGGAACACAGTTATTAAGGGTACTGAGAGGAGACAGAAACAGACTTTTTCTCACCTCATTGGTGATGGTGCCGGGATTCTCCACAGACATCATCAGGTCAGCAGCCAGGAAGTTGACCAGGATGTTGGTGACGTCTGTGCACAGGGTCTTCAGGACGTGCTTGGCAATGTGGACCTGGGTTTCATCTGCATGATCAAAGAACTTCCATTACGTTAACTTTGAATTCCAGGCTGTTTATAAATTTACGGAGTATAGTATAGAGCATAGTAACATAGTGGCACGTAGTAACATGTGTGACAGGCATGCCATATAGTGTTTCAGAGTAAGTTAAGGCCCCTATACTGTACATTGTGCGATTTTGGGCCTTTGACAGATGTGAGAGAAATGTGGTGAAACTTTTGGTTGTCAGTTGAAAATGCTGGTCTTAGATCATACTGATGACACATGAGGCAGCCTGTGTTGAAATTCTGACAGAGTCAGAAATTTAAGACCAAATTCTCACTGCTGCTACAAACCAAATCTACAAACCAACCAATCAGAATATGGCATGAAAGGATTCAGAACACACCAGCTGATGCAACACTGTAAATGTCATTTTTTAATACAGTTAAAAAAATACTAGCACTTTGGCCAGAGCTTGCTTTTTGTTTGGCTGCTTTTTCAAATCATAAAGCACAAGTAGATGATGTGTCTCTGCTTGTGTATATTTTTCTATTTACATTCTAGCGCTGAGATATACCAGGTATTTGTTGCACAATCTGACATGGACTGGACTGGACTGGATGGATGGATGGATGGATGGATGAAGCCTGACACGGATTGCAACCAAGATTTAATTAGACCCATTTTGCACGCTGCAACATGACAGATTACCGTCATAGCCGTTATGTCAGTGGTATGTATGTATGAAGAAAGAAATTGACTTCATTTGAAACTGTTTGAGTTTTTTGCCTGTGTCCAAAGCTTTTCAACACACATATCTGTACATGATTGAAAGAAGAGAGTGTCGGTAATCCAAGGATAATAAGAACAATGTTGATGGGACATCCTGAGCCTTAGTAATGTAACGAAATGCATTACATTAGAACATTAGAACGTTCATGAAGGGAGGATTTATTGCAGGACTGTTGTATTAGACTGCATTAGTTTAGCCAGGTGGACCTAATATGTCCAAGATCCAACTTAACGTTCATGCTTATGATGATTGTGTGGAAAGATCTGCAGTTAAAAGGAGCGCCTGTTTTTATGTGATTATTAACCACATTTATGAATCACTGGAAAAGATTGTGTCACACTGATTCCAGCAGGATGTGTATGACGTCTCTGTGTTCTGATTTAACTAACTTATGACTCTCAGAAGAAAGGGTGCGACTTTTCAAACTGAAGCTTTTCAGAGGGTTTTTTTAGAATTAAGGTGCCAGTCATTTGTGATGTTTGATTTGCACTTCAGTGGAGAGAGCAGAATTTACCAGAGAAGAACTTGGTGCCTTTTTCGAAGAGTCGGATGTTGTTGTAGAGCTGGGTGATCTCCTCCTGCAGATCTTTCATGCTCTTCTTCTTGTTGGCCCCTGATGGAGAGCTGGTGGACGACATGAACACTGTCCGCAGCACCTCCTGATAGGCTTTAGCCAGAGGCCTGCAGAGATATGAGCAGTGAGAGAATGGACTTATTGTTCTCAGTTGAGTTAGAGGAGAAAACTAACTTTGGAAAGAAACCTCTGTCTTACCTTACTAAATGCTCTGCCAGCTCAGAGAGGATTTCTTCGGGGCAGTCACTCACTCTCTCCTCTAAAACAGCTTCGATCTCCTCCTGGGCCATAAAGGGGGCTGCAGTCAGTTTGCTGCGATCTTGGCAAAGGTAAAACACAAGCTAATTAGTCTCACAGGGATACTACAGTTACCTTTGTCTTCCATGACCAAAAAAAGCTTAACAACCCAGGGGAGAGATTTCTAGCCAACCAGCCATTACGCTCTTGTTACAGTAAAAGGCCTCACTGAACAGGCTTAATGTGCACATAGAGACATTATGTCCCTGTGAAGATAAAATAGCTTTGTGGCCATGACTGTACTTTGCTGTGAAGGTCCGGTTTCCTCATCGCTGTCCTCGTCTTTCCTCCCTTTCTTCTTGGTTTTACGAATCCGGATCTCTCTGGCATTGCCTCCTCCGCCCGCTTTCACACTGCCGCTGCCCTCTGGGAGACAAACAGTTAACAGATGATATATAATCCAAGAATCCTCCTTCGTCTATCAGATATCACAGATATGTATGTGGAAGTGTCCTCCTGCTGGGCGTACGTATCAAACGAAAGAGCAGGTGGAAAGATAGCACAGCATGAATTTACACAAGCCACAAGGAAGATGGGGGAGAAAAGTTCAATTATCTCGTTCTAAATTCTAAAAGTTACATCTCCTCCTTTTCTCTCATTGAAAAATCCACAACAATATGTCAATGATTTTCATTTCAAAAGTTTAACTATTGGACTGCTTCACTGAAAAGTCCACTCTCAGACTATGTGCACTGGAGGTTTCACGTTTCTACATCACACCCGTGTAAGTTGCATACTGGACCACATATGTCCTCATGTTACACTGAGATTTATAGCGAGCACAGAGAAACTGTCCCCCTTCAGCAGATGAATGTGAAAACAAACTCTGCACAGTGAAGCTCAAACATCCAAGTGAAGGAACAAGAACAAACACATTCTTGACTTGAATAAAAAAATTGAATAATAATAATAAAAAAACAACTAAAAAGAATTGGAAAAAAAAAAAATTAAATGTCCTCGATCCAAATTCCTAAATGAAAACAAACAGAGGGAGGGGGTTGTAGTTGGGGTTGTGATAAACTACAGACTCCAACTGCAGTCTTAATATTTTGTTGCTGCATTTATCTCAGTATTCTAATGAGACATCAGCTCCTGCTGCACTCAGAGCTGCTGTCCACAGGGCTGCTTTTTAATACCACATAGAATGCAGTTTAAAAATCACTTTCCCCACCATATTGGCCCCAATATTCCAGTATTTTCCAGCTGTATACAAGAATAATTCCTGATGATATAATTCATTAAATGAATGTGACCTGGACCTTTGATAAACTGCAGAAAAAAAATATCCATTCATTTAAGTTCAAGAAGCTTGTTTAATGACAATTATTGCATTTATAATGTAATTAGTGCCGGTGGCCTGCACTATTTTAGATTTGGCTCTGTGTGTATTAGAGCTGCAAAGATTAGTCAAACGATTGATTACTCAATTGACAGGAAATGTTATATTTTCATAATCAGCAAAAATGAATCGCGTCCAGCTTCTCAAATGGTTTGACAAAACAAACCACAAGACATCCCCATGGGCTCTGGGACTTTGTGATAAGCATTTTTTGCTATTTGGTGACATTCTATAGACCAAATGATTCATCGATTGAGAAAATAATTTCTGTAGATTAATCAATAATGAAAATAATCGATTCTTTGCAGCCCTAGTTTGTATGTGTGTCCGCTGCCTGTCTCCCTCCTCATCTCCGGTTTTCCATGCCCCCTCATCGGATACTTCTATTGTCTCAGACTCGTCTCCAAGGTGCCCCAACAACCAGTGCATCAATCGAACATGTTTAAAAACTGTCTTAGCGTCCAGGACAGCTCACAACGGGGTGCAGACACGTCTCCCAACTTAGGAAATAGAGGACCTGTCGTGATGGGCACGAGGGTGGATTCTGTGCTGTCTTACATCTTACATGTAAGACATCTGTCTGGGACCGGCAGATTGTGGCAAAAGTCTTGTGGTCTGCACTAGATTTCACAGTTAGCCTGTGTGTGTTTAGTCTCAGGTTAGGAGGAGAGGAACCAACCTGTAGCCTTCTTCCTGCGTTCTGCTTCTCTCTTTTCCTTTTTAGAAGGCGCTGAGCTCTCTGTCAGCATGGACGCTTGCTTCAGATCATCTTCAGTTATCAGAAACACTGGATTGTTCTTGACTTCCTGAGAGCCACATCACAGAAAACACAGACACTGTACTTCCAAAGTGTTTTATACTCCATTTGGACATCTTACCAACTGACTCTACACAGGAGTTTACTGTGGAGATGTGTGACAAAGGAGGCTGTACCTTCTGAGCTTTCTGCTGCATGGCTTCATCAAATAAAGAGAGGCAGTTGCTGATGAACTTCTCACTGACGACGACCGTGCCTCCCAGCACTCTGGCAGAGGACTGGACGTTAGTGTTTCTCATAGCCTGGCTGATCAACATCCCGATGTCCTCCATTGACATGCAGCTTGGCAAAATGGGCTAAAACATTCCAGAGAGAGAGCGAGGATGAATAACAGCAGTAAGTGATATTTTTACTGTAACTAGTAATTCATGTAAGGACAGGTAAAGACAGAGCTGCAGGACGGAGCTGGGTGAGCACCTGTATATCAGTCCATGTGGCGGAATTGACAGCTTCCTCCACAGAGGCCTCCACCTGGTCGACCAGAGCTTGACCCACACAGGCGGCTCTGAGGAACAGCAGCTTGTTGGACTTGAAGCGCTTCTTAATGTAGCTAGGGGGGTCAGGGATCCCCAGTCTGACCAACGCATCAAACTCTGCAGGAGGAAGACTTCATCAGCTACATTTAGACTACAGTACACACACAGCACACTGCTACTCAGGCGGCCGCAGCAGATATATGTGCATGTACATGAGAGCGGCAGACTGAAAGCGTCATTTTCTATTGTTTTATGTCTGTGAAGCGTACACTGTTTCTATCGTTGGAATCTGTGGAATTGCACTCCAAGACAAACTTCCCCACAAAGTATATAAAGTATATATTATAAAGTATATTCTAGTCTATTCCAAATTAAATCATAGCTTCAAACATGCTCATTTAAAAACATTCACATGCTCTCTGCTAACATCTCAACTGGTTTTCCTCCAGGTTACCATTAAAGAGTAAAAACATGCTTGTAATCAATACATATATAAATTCAGAGCAATCAACTTTAAATTTGTTGATGTTAAAAGCAGCCTGGGTTTAAGCACAGTCGAAGTACACAACTCGAAGGAGACAAAGTCCTTAAAACATGACTGTATTTGCAGGGACGTTGGTTTGTTAAGTCTGAGGCTTGGCTTGACTTTACCGGGTCTCGTGAAAGGTCTTCTGATTTTATGGGGAAACTGGGATTGAAGAAAACTGCAAGCTCTCAAACAACACAGCTTTACTTTCTATTGCTGTTGTAATTTCTCATTACTGTCCTGTACTGTTCATCTTTTATCTTGAGTGATTAAAACAGTGTTGTGCGTATCCCTGTTTGCTAAGTGCAGTGGAGAGGAAAGTTCATTTGGAGGGAGGGCTGAACAGTCACTTCACAGAGCAACATTTTGTACTGTACAGTATGGAGATTTTCAAAGTGCATACACAGTCAGAAAGGGAGGTTAAAAGCTGAAAAAGAAAACCGGCGGTAGCAGAAATATGATACTAATAATAATAATTTTAAAAAGCCATACCTAAATATCCGTTCTGCTGGAGGAAAGAGTCCACCCAGGCGTTCTGTGTTTTGGCGTAAATATCAGGGATGTACACAGCTTTGTCCTGCCGACCTCCAACCACGCTTCCTTTTAGGCGTCCAGTATTCACCAACTCCTCCAGGACAGCTGGAAACAGTGGAATGTACATTTACTCGAGTACTGTGCTTAAGTACAATTTTGAGGTACTTGTACTTGAGTATTTCCATTTTATGCTACTTTATACTTCTACTCCACTACATTTATTTGACAGCTTTAGTTACTAGTTACTTTTCAAACCATTTCAAAGTACACACTGCATACACATTAATGCATCAGTATTAATAATGTACTTACTTACTTACTTAAATACTTTTAACACTTGAAATAAATTTAGCTGATAATACTTCAGGACTTTTACTTAAGTAGGAGGGAAGTAGGACTTTTCCTTGTAATGTAGTATTTTTACATTGTGGTACTGCAACTTTTACTAAAGGATCTGAGTACTTCTTCCACCACTGACAGCTGGCAACAACAAAACCCATCACAGCAATATCACAGAGTGTGGAACAACCTGGGGCATAACTAGTTAAATAAAATAACTATCAAACGTCTCTCCTTACAGTACAGAAGATGTTCCTGAAATCCAAACGCTCCAATCATGCTGCTGACAGGTGTGGGCCTACAGAATGAAATAAAACAGGAGGGCATTTAGTGTGAAATACAAAACAATACAATTAAGAACACTGGGCCTCATGCAATAACATCTGTACACTTATCCTAAATCTGACTTGCTTTTTTCTTAAAGCTTTGCTCGTACTAGTGGTCTAAGTCGGACTCGCCAAACTCTCTTAACTGCACAAACTTGGCTTGTTTCAGCCAGACGAAAACAGAACTTAAGAAAGTTCAGCAGTGTCAGCAGCTGACCCGAATTAATAAGAAAACATTAATGTAGCTGTTAACAACGTGTCATCAGAGCAGCACTGTACTGTGACAGAAAAAAAGAATGGTTTGACATGAAGTTAGATGCTAAAAAACATGTTTCTAACGCGGTTGAACCTCTTAGTAAATTGGCAGCGATGATGATGATAATATGTTGAACAGAATATTCATTCTGTATGAAGTTTATTTTAGTTATTTATTTTTAATTTAGTTGATTTGGGTACAGTATTTTAAGTCCCAATTCAATCAGATTAAGGCATTACTATTCTCAAGTCAACAAGTATTTTACCCCTTATGAAGAAAGTACACGTACACAGAAAGGTACGACGGATCTGGATAACTCGTAAATTTTGTTCGTACCTAAGAGAAAATTCTAAGTACACGAAAATTGGTGACAGCGACAAGTTGTAGAAAATCCCTAATTGCCACAAATGTGTTTGTATAAGTGGTTCTTGCACAAGGCCCAATGTGTGAAGTATCTTAACGTTTACCGTGTGATGGCGCTGAAAAGCCCTCGTATTCTGGCTTTGTGACGAGCAACAAAAGCTGGAGTAAATATGACCCCCCTGTTGTACTGGTCCATTTCTCCTTGGATAAGCTTCCCGAGACGCTTCGACAGCTCCTGAGATGTATTAGCAAAAGACACGCTTGTCACATTATTTTTGAACAGTGAAGTCGGCAAGCAACGACTTCAAAGACTGCAAAGAGGAATCAATCATCTAAATACAAACATGACACAATGTATTGACTAATTTCACAAACACATGCAGGTAAAGGCTGGCTGCGCTGTGACTCACCTCAGATAAGAAATCTCCTGGGAGGTCGTAGTTTTTACACAGTTCTGCAATACTTATCAAACCGGCCTCCTGCAGTTTGTCATTCACCTCCTCAGCCAAGCGGTTCAGGTACGTGCTACACACAATACAGGATGATGAACATGTTTAGAAAGTCTGATAATATGTTCTCAGCATATACTTTTCATTTGGCCTTTTGGTTTCAGAAAAAGGCAAAATGTGTTTTACACTTTAGTTCAGATGAAACCAGTTAGCTTTTGATGAGCTATGTTCCATAAAGGATTACTCCTTTTATGTTTTTTTGTTTAACCCCTATCCAAGAAACAGACCAAATGTCTTTTAATAGTAAGGTTCAACACTTGCCATATCAGTCTCATCATATAGAGCCTGGACTCTGTCTTATGGACAGACAGATGGACAGACTGACGGACACTGCCTTGGGCTCCAGCACTGGTGTGGTTAAAGTGTCACTTAATACTCACTCATCAATAAGTTGTCCCAGCACAAGCTGAACCCCTTTATCAGATTTTGCAATGTCACTTGCTCTGCTTTCAACATGGATCCAATCCACGTTGATGATCTGAAAGGAAGAGGATCAATTCAGAGGAAGTTTTTTAGTAAAAGATTTATGATGACATGATTTGGCATATGGTACAGGATACAGCTGGTCACACACAGGGCTCAAAGTAATATTTCTACTTGCTAATACACACCTGCTGGAGGTCCACGATGTTGATCCGCCCTGTGAAATAGAACGACAGGATTTATTCACTGTTATCACGTCCTGTTGTGAATATGCTACACCTGACAGTGATTTCGTATGAACTACTGACTGTTAAACTGACCTCCATGGACGTAGAGTTCATCTCGGATCTCCCGGCTGATTTGAGCTGGGGTGATGTACTCCTTTCCATCGAGTGTGTGCACCACATCCAGCTTCTTGTCTTGGACCAGTTTGAAAATAATTTCTATGCAGTTCCTCTCCGACAGCCTGCGGGGAAAAGTGTGTAAAGTGGCGTTTCACAGCTACTTACAGACGTGTGTGCTTGTCCTGGTATTGCTGACGACAGCTGTTAACAGGAATGACACACTTTACAACTAACAGCGTCACTTTTGAATGAAAGTTTAATGTTAGCTAACGTTAGCTTTGCCGCTAACAGCTGCTAGGTGCGCTTACCTTTGCACTGTGTCGGCAAACTGTGCTCTCTGGAAATCTGCAGCAAGCCGTCGAATCTCTTCCCAGTCAGCCGCCATTTTTAAAAGTTTATGCGTTTGCAAAAACAGTCCGCTGTCTGTGCTTTCGTTAACCAGCCACTATTAAGAAGCGACTGTTCAGCTAGCTGGCTAACGGGACAGCACCTCTCTGCCTAGCCACACGTCAACATACAGTGACGTACAACCGAGAGCCGCAAGGACCAAAATCTTCTCCTCCCACCGTTCGAGTTTACCAGACGCAGTACGCGCTGCTACGGCTCTCAATGAGACGCCTTTGAATTTCTCAGGTCCGTGGTCCATGAAGTGATCCACATTTGGACAGGACATGTAGACCAACACTTCAAATATCTCTATATTTAACCGGTGATACACTGTCAGGGACTGATGCAGTACAAGGGGCTGTGAGCCTGAAAACTACATTTATGGATATAATATGTACTGACCATGTATAGACTTTCTGGAACAATTCAATAGGGGACCTATCATAAATATTATTCATCACACCTGTGCAGTGAAAAAGGCAGATGTAAAATGAGCATATAGGCTGAGAATAATAGTAGGACAGAAAACATGCAGGTTGAGCAGTAACTGTAAATGAACTACGCACTAATTTTAGCAGCATTAGAGGCCTCTCCACTGTCAGTCAGACAGATCATTTAAAGAAATAAGGTATAAAATAGGACAATGTTTTGTTTTACCAACAAAGAGAAAAATGAAAAGCTACAGCACACAGTCTCAGCTACACCTGGTATATTGATTTATGTACAACATTTTGTCTACATGGCCTTTATCAGCTACATGGACAAGCATCACAACAGTTGCTGGGTAACTTATTCAATCAGAGCAGGACCACAAAAATGAGGTCAGTTGGTTAATGACCAACCTGTTTTTTCTCTAAGAAATCTTTAAAACCTTTAAAATCTTTAAAAAAGAGAGAAAATGTGGATAAGAACAAAAGTGTCAACATTCACCATAATGCAGAATTTTACACTACAACAACATCCACTTTTACAGCCCCAAACCAAAAGGTCACAGAATGAGACCAACAAAGGACCACTACGCATGATTTAGTCAATGCATATATTTTTTATCCTAAATTATCTTAAGAACATTAATCATGTATGGGTATAATAATACAGACATACGAAACATGCAAGTCTGATTAAACGTTTCCTTGAATACCCGATTGCAGAATGCAACAAGTGAAGTCAGTATTAATCTACCCAGGCAAGTCTGTATATTTCACTTTCATTTGTCACCCATGTACTTATATGTCTTTTAACATCCAGCCTACTGTAGCCCTATTCTGAACTAATCAGAGCTAAAAACAAAAAATGGCAAAAAATGATGAAAATTCCTTTTTTACCAGCTTTTGTGAAAAGCATTTCTATTTGAAAACCCCTGACGTGAAAACATTTGGAAATCCCCTTCTTAAATGATCCACCCTGCCTTTGCAGTGAAACATGATATCAAAGGTAATGAAACAAACACAGGTTGCAGTGCAAATCTGTAAACTCTAGGGAGCAGTAGACTACAAGCCATAAAATTCCTTCTAGGGAGCTTAACAGATGGTGCTGTATTGTATGAAGCACTCCATCATGCCAGCAAAGACCTGGTAGGAGTGAAATACTGTAATTATATGTCATATGCATATTCACTGCAGGCCTATATGTAATTAATAGCAAGTTAATTTTTTAAAAAGCACAATCTCAATGAGAAAACTGTCCCTCTGTGTCTGGCGAAAGTGAACTATGTCTCACAGCCATGTACACTTTAATAAGCTGCTGTGATGAGGAACTTCTTGAAATACCCTCTCCATAACCAGCCTCCATATCAGCTGTAGCCTGGTCTACCAGTTTGATGAAATACACACTTTCTCTGAAAGTAAAGAAGGAACTAATCAGTAGCCTCGAGCTAAGTTTTCAGAATCAGGAGAAAAGTTGTAAGTAGATTTGTTCAAACTTTAGGATGTATTATATGATTCTCTCCATATAATGTCTGCCTCCGAGCTCAGATTTAAATGACCAGTCAAAGTAAAGGAAAATTATGAGATTAAAGTATGTTATGGAGGGGTTTTGGCTGGCTTCAGAGGAGTGTGTGGGCGAGATGCACCTTCTCTATGGAGAAAATGGTGCAGAGGAATGTCCTAGTCTGACCCATTTGAATATTAGATCATTTGTTAAAAGCAAAAAGGTGGGCCGTTGCAAAAATCCCCTCTGTTAGGGCCTTTTAACAGAGCGTGTTGGACGCAGGGTGGGCAGCTAATAATTAAGCATCCCATTCCAGCGCCTCAGTGCAGCCAACAGACATAAACCTGGTCGGGGGAAAGGTGTAGGGAGGGGACACACCTAACTGAGGAACGATGAATGTGTTCACTTAATCATCACAGTGCTGGTGTGTGTAGAGGTTTATTCTTGGTGTTACATCATGTGGCTGTGTGGATGTTTGAATCTGGAAGTAAATGATCACGGGTTTGCGTCGAGAGAATGTGGGAAAGTTCTATATTAATATAAAAAGGTAAAAATGAAAACCACTATATGAAACCTAAAAACCTGTAGCCGTTTTGGGCCCCATTACAAAAGTAAGAAAACTGTGAAATAATATTCCTGCTATAATTACGCAACAAGATATAGCAGCACAATTAATGTTGCTCTTGTTGGGTACCGTGGGCAAAAATACACTTGTATACACTGCTGCAGTTCTCTGGAAACATTCTCTGGGATCTCTGACTCAACTGAGAGTTAATTGTTTTTTCTTTCCTGACTTGAACATCCGTCTTTTACCTTTCCCCACGAGGACCACAATGGAATTAAGCTTTTAGCTTTATTATTTTTTTTTATGTTAAATAAATAATCTCTTAAGCAGCCTGTAAACAAATGTAACTTTGCTTAGGGATCAGTCATGCGGTCACAAATGATCAGGTGCTTTTCATTAGGTTTTATGGTGTTTTTACTGTAACACTGTTTTGTTTATGTTTTACTGTTCCTATAGGGACAGGCACTGCAGACTAGCTTAAGTTACATGGAATAAAAACAAATGTGGAAAGGTGCAGACAATTTAAATGCAGTTAAAATGGCTATAAGTTACCCGTTAGGTTAGTAGTGGTGGGAGAAGTATTCAGGCCCTTTACTTACTTACTTACTTACTTACTTACTTGACTTAAGTGAAATTAGATGTGCGAAAATTGTAAAATTCAAAATGTAAAACTCTTCTGTATTCAAAATTTAACTTAAGTAAAAGTACAGAAGTGTTAATGTATCAAAAGTCAAAGTACACATGCAGAAAAATAGCAGCTGTGAGTGTTATACTATTATATATTATGTAAGTGTATTATTATTGCAGATGCATTAATGATACATTTTACTATAATAATGCATCACATATAAGCTGATCAAATGTTTTATATGTAAAAATTACTAAATAAATTTAATGGAGTCAAAAGTACAATAATTAGCATAAAATGGAACTTGAGTCAAGTACAAGTACCTCAAAATTGCTCTTAAGTACAGTACTTTACATTTCACACTTTACCCTGTCTTGTTTGACTTAATGTGCTGCCATTTTGCCATTTAACCTTTCCAACGAGGACCACGATGGAAATGAATTCTTTGCTGTATTACATTTTTATCCTGAATAATTTCAATTGTATCTCGGGATGTTGTGAAGGAACTGGTTACCAGTTTAAAATGAACTCTGTGCTCAAATGTGCAAAACATTAAACTACATTTAAAATTGCTGTAAGAAAGAAATCAACGTTACCCGTTTAGCACGGTTTCCCTACAATATGTTTTTAAAACATATAAAACGTTACGGCAAGAATGAACAGAGGACTTTTAACTTGCTTGTTTGAGGGCCCCTCTGGTGACCATGGTGCCCTTGGCAGCAGCTGACTTTTGGTGAGGGCTGGTCATACTCAGCCTAAACACAATTATACTTATAATACACTATAATATAAAATAAACAATTATTTTAGTCCTATCCTGCATGTTTGTTTTAATCTCTATGGTTCTTTGCTTTAGTGAAGAAATCTACAGACTTCTGAATTCAGTGTTTGAACAGATAATATGTGTAATAACTATTTTCCAGTATGACTTTTTTAGTCTTTCTTTCATCCTTCATCATCATGTAGCATGTGAACCTTACCTCTCTCTCCGTCATGCTGGTTTGCAGCAGTGTAAGCAGAGCGCTCTCTTTAACAGATTGGAGTCAGATTGGATTTATGCACACACCCAACAACCAGATGCTTCATGGTTTATGTTGCTGTGTGATGGCCCGGGAATCCTGAATGATGTCATTCACGGAGCCGTAACGCTTTACAAACACGCTCCATTCCTGAAACAGACTGTTGTGCATCCTAAAAGATAGTGGGCAGAAACAACTTTAACAGCCTGTTTATATCACCGGCCCGTCTACCGTTCTGTTCTCTGTGCCCCTCTATTAAATCTAAGTCTAAAGTAGCTTTATGACAAGACCAGAGATGTGGCTAATTGAGTCTTCAGAAGCTTTGATATTAAGAATTAAATGAAAAAAAAAGTGTTTGATAAGCTGCCTTCTCCTAAAAGGAAGAATAAAAGTTCCCCAGTCTAATTTCAAACTTCAAAGCATCGCTTTCCTGACAAAATTTAGGTCATATTTCCACAGTGAATAAGCATTGTGAGACTGCCTCTTTGAATTGTAATCAAGTTGAGGTCCGTAAGTAAACACGTTTGTCTCAGCAGCTTCTCTCCTGTGACTTCAGACAGCTGAACTTAAGATACTGCACTGTTGATTGTGTAGGAAATTTGCTTTGAAGATGATACTGAACAAAAAGGAAGATGCTTGTTAATATTGATCCTTTTTGTTTTCTTAAATGCATGAGCAAAGTGTGACGTTCAGCAGGTTTACACTCAAAAGAAGGCTACTCGGAAAATTCAGGTTATGCCGCAAATAGGACAATATGTTTATATGCACTATAATGACCTATAATTACAGTCCATGTATACATGCAGCGGATCAGTAATAATGTTTCCCCCCTTCCCCTGACTTTATTTTGAAACTATAGCGTTTTTTTGAGTGTTTCAGCGATAAAAGACACTGTGTCCTTGTCTGAAGGCAGAAGTGTTTATACCTGTTCTGAATGGGCACACTCAAGGCCTGCTGTCATAGAAAGGGGAAAGACTTGATGTTACGTACAAATGGGGATAACAGTGTGCACTTTCAGACAGTCCCTCCTCGAAGGCATTCATGGTGCTGCACTCGTTCATACACATAAAAAAAGTGACAGAGGTAGTTGTGTGCAGAGTGGAAAAGAGAGCTTGAGGGAGAAGTTCAAATCCGGCCTACTTTCTCACCTCTGCACATCTGGCCAATCACTGTTTCAAGTGGGTGTGATTGTCGCTTTTGGAAATTTTGAAAAAAATGTCCGATTTATATAGCCACAGACAAAGTTAGCAACCAGCTGGTGAACATAGTGGAGTATTTAGCAGCTGAAGAGCCAGATATTTTTCTCAGGAGTTGGTGGAGACCAAAGGAGAGCTGAAATGAGAGTGAATGTTGGACTTACATTCATGAGGTGGCCAGAAACTCAACTCCAAATGAATGCTAATGTTGCTCTGTGTCTGTTGGATGTGTAAATAGGCAAATATTAGCCATAATGACTTTATAAGGTGATAATAACATCAATGTTGTGTTTACAGCTTGTTGCGCTGCCCTCAAGTGGCCAAAAAAAATCAATGAACGCTCCGGCCATCGGTTTTATTGGTACTACGGGAAGTACAGTAAGTCAAAATTGAATCAGCAAGTCGGGCTACAAGCTGTAGTGGATGTTTACAGTGGAGAGTTTGGGTAAACATTTTACCAATACCCTTTGTTTTCTCTTCCAAATACTTGGTGTACAGCTTGTCTGATCATCTGACTGCTCAGGTTTTTGCCCTGATGGATCTATTATACAAAGTTAACTGGAGCCTGAAAATAAAACCCAAGTTGTAATAAACCGTAGTTTTCCTTTCGAGTGCATGTAAACACAGAGATTTTCGTGGTGTGTTGTTGTTTATTCAGGTTATGAAACTTCAGCCAACCTGAATCTGACTCAGTCTTGCACTATATCTTTTCAGGCTAAAAATACAGCAGGTACAGAAGCGGAGCTAGCATGAGGCCTGATACTGACATCAGGCAGCTCCAGGTGGATTCTTTGACTTCCCCTGCCTTCCAATGGTGTTGACACCTCAGTTCTCATCCATCTCTGATTCCTCAAGGTGGAAGTGGGTGGTGGTAGCTCTGACAGCGATTATAGCGGTCGGTGGTGGTGGCCACACGTAGGTGGAGCTTATTTATTCAGGCCAAACAGTCAGACTATGGCAGAACAGACACAAACTGCATTCATTTCTGTCCAAAAACATGTGCATAAACAAACAAGTAGAAAACACATTCTGGAGTGATTCTTTCAAAGTATATTTTCATGAAAGACTGAGCTCTTACCCAAGTTAAATTTAGGTCCTTTCATACCCACTTCAAAAGACAGCAGTGCAAAATGTTTGCTGCCCCACGGCAAGAGCCCCAGTTAGGTCAGAATTTTAAAAAAAAAGCTCCAGAGTGCCTTTAGCCCCAGGCCAACTTCACTGATTGCAATATAAAAAGGTGTGTTGAGGTCACAGCATATACAAACAGAGCTCTTTTCGAGCAGACATTTTACTGTATACTTAGCTAATTTAGCAGTATTTCAATCTGTGTAGCGTATCTGCCGAATCAGACAGTGCGGCGGCGGTGGCTGGCAAGAGAAGCAGCAAGTGTGAGAGAGAGGCAGACAATCTGAGAGAGGGGAAAAGGGAGAATGCGTCAGCTGTCCAAGTGCTGCTATAGCTGGAGAGGTTATGGGTGTGCACGCTGCTGCCAAGTGTAATGAGGGTGCAACACAATGACCACCAATCCACACACACACGGGCTCCAATAATTTCACTAAACTTCCTCCTGTTTGGGAACACTCTGTGACCTCATAACACAAAACACAAGTGCTTCTTAAAAGAAAATCGACTAAAAATACCCGCTCATTTGGAGATGCCACATAAAGGAACAGCTTTCAGTCATCTCACCAACAAGCTGCTGATGTCATCTCAGCTGACAATCTGACCTATGGAGTTTGGGGTCTGGATAACAGTTCTGTGGGTGATTTTGGAGCTTCATGCCGCATTTCTATGGTATTCCACGTAGACACAAGACTCTGAAGACACATTTTAGGTTGGGTTTTCATTTTTTGCTGTCCTCAATTCCCAACACTGTAGAGGTATGTTGTGTTTTTACAATCTTAGAAGCCAATTCTTTTATCTGAAGCTATTCTGATTTGTGCACATTCTTTCTTTCCTCCCATCACTATTTTGCAATAAATTATCAAAGGAAAGGAAAGGAACTGAAAGGGAAGGGAGGGAAAATGAAGCAAAGGAAACCTATGGAAGGGAAAATAATACAAAAAGACTGGCAAAGAAAGGATAGGAAAGGAAAGGAAAGGAAAGGAAAGGAAAGGAAATGCATGGCGGAGGAAAGGAAAGGGAAAGTATGTAAAGGAAAGAAAAGGAAGTTACGGAAAGATGTGGAAAAGAAAAGAAATAGAAGGACATGTAAAGGCAAGGCAATTAAAGGAAAACTAAGAAAAGAAAATATATGGAAAAGAAAAGAAATAAAAGGACAGTCAAAGGGAAGGCAATAGAAGGAAGAGGAAAGTATGGAAAGGAAAGCAAAGGAAGGAAAGGTTTTGAGATGTGATTTGCCGGTTCAGTCCTAGTTCATGAGAGGATGAGTCTATCATCCTCCTTTGGCAAGGTCTATGTCCCGTGTCCTTGGGCTCCAGATTGCTTGGATCTGTCATACTGGGCAAGAGACAAATTCCATCAGCAGATGTCATGGTACTGTTGTGGGTAAGGGACCTTGGATGATGGGTACATATTATTCTGTTGCACATACGGCCCACTAGAAAGCAAGCCAAAACCATACTGAAACATTTGCTTGAAGAAAGCCACAATAACAGCAAACTGAATTTCTAAACAATCTACTGCAAATCAATGGTGATATACTACCCAAACAATAAGGAGCATGCCCTCTACTGACCACCAGGAATATTAAATCACATTCAATATCAATACAATGCCTAAACTAAACAGGCTAATTGACTTTTCACACTCTCAAATCTCCAAAGGATTCCTCTCGGTCCTGTTCAGATAGATTCAACTGCATGTTCTATATTAGCCCAAAAGTAAGGCATTTAGCCCATACATTTCAAGACTGAATGCAGTATTGGTAGCCGAACGCAGTCGTCCTTTGCAGGACACAACCATTGTATCCTTTGTAGCCCTAAGTATCCACAATCCATTAGGGGCAGGTAAATTGTTTAATGGTGCAGGTGCTCCATATAAACTCACTGAGTCAGGAAATACCATCTGACCATGTTGTATTTACCAGGTATTTGCATTTGGTTTGTCATCAGTCACTGGTATACACCATACTATGTTGTATGAACTAGAGCAACGAGAAAACCAAGGTGTAGGAAAGCCGCCTGGACATGTTGTTCATCACCGGATGTGGGATTTATATCAGTGTATTTGCCTTTAAGCTGGTAGACTGATTGCCAGTTGTCCGTTTAACTGAAACATCACAGCTCCAGTATCATGGAACTTGCCCAGAGTTTACCACTTGCAAATACCACTTTGTTGACCATTCAAGGGCAACTTCCTGCTAATAAATTTTGACTTTACAAGCTGACAAGGACAACTTGAACACACCAATAGTTTGGTCTCTGTTAGACCATTTCATTTGGGACCCACGTTTGTCGGCTGCATCCCCTGAATTAGCACAAAGCTTACAGGTGACAAGCTGGGTGCATTGCATCAATGAATTCAATGTGTTTTTCTACTTAGCTCTTGAGCAATAAAAGACCAATATCTTGTTTTTAAAAAATATGATTTTCTGAGCATTTTTGCTTGTGAATGTTGTGTATATGCAACAAAAGGAAACAGAAAGATGGCATGTGCCAAACGTCCCTGTATGGAATCAATTTTTTACTGTTGTTTTGGCACTGATTAGCTAGCTGTCCTGTTAATACCACAATACACTTTTGGCACAGACAACACAGTAGAAGCTTGTATTAGAAATGGCTTCATTTTAACAAAAATTACCAAAGCAGAGATACTGAGATCGTGACGACAGGTTTAATCCGTTCTCTATATTTTAGTTTTGGTGCAAAACCATCATCATGAGGAGGTGATAGAGATGCTAAAAGTAACAGTTTACATACACTTGGTGTGCTCCCAGATTGCATATCATCATGACATCAGTTGAGCTGTTAATAAGCGTGTAGGGGGATGACAGGTGTTGTACATGTTACTACTGTATGGGGTTTGCACTGCTGAATTAAATACCGATTGACTGACTGGAGGAGGATGCATACAATACCTCCTAGAGTACATGGCCATTATCCTAAGAAACCACATAGTCTCCTAATTCCATTGGCTCAGTGATACTGCTACAGGCTGCTACAATGTTGTAAATTCCTCTCAACAGTGCTAGTTTCAAGTGCCCCCTGTAAGGCTTGTTTAATGCTACAAACAGCCTCAGCTACATCGCATATTTTTTCAGGAATGGATACAGGTTCATAGCCTATGATTTCTGAAACATTTTGAATTTCTGTTCATTAGCATACTGCCACTACTTAATATTGTATTCTGGCACCCGCCACCTCTCATACAAACTCACTGACAGCTTAGCAAGTGTCATTGTGATTTGGGAGCACACACTGTACTGTGTATATACAGCACACTAAGGCTTAGATGTTGATTTTAACACCTCCGTTTCCTTTTGCTGATGATAGTTTGGAATTAAAGCTGAAAGCTATCTGGATCGACTTCTTCTTGCCTGTTCCCTGTGCTGCTGTAACAATTGATCTTCCCCTCCAGGATCAATTAACTCTTATCTTAGAACTGATCAACCTCTCTCATTATTTGGAGAAACTCTACGTTTATATTGCTTAAATAACACCAGGTTAACAAAGGTTGGTTTAATAAATTAGCCATTCATGGGAAACCACTGACTTAAGCACCTCGAATGATCTCTTTCTTTAGAAGTTTATACGAGTACAGAGTCCCACAAGATGCAGGAAGGAAGGAAAGGAAAGTTGTAAACTACCTCAGAGACAGGTTGACCATGATTAATTCAACAGTGGTCATATTGGTTTTTCAGGCTCTGTCAGGTAAATCCTGGTGTCATTTTCCCTTTAGAGACACAAATCAATTAGAATATCCAATGTTAATACTTCAGGTGTTCGCATATAGGCTAATTTCAGTGGTTACAGGTGCTAAAGTGACTTTCCTAATACTAGCTTGTTAGCATGACTTTTTAAGACTTTCCAGAACTCACTTCAGAGCCACACAACACTTTATAGAGCTTATCTGCATTGTATTAGTCCACATATGGAGGAAAAACACATACTCAAATAGGCTATTGTCTGAACAGTTGGAACAGTTGAACAGTTGACTTTGTTTTGGGTCATTTCACACTTGATGCATTCTCCATCAATTACAACTAAATGCCAGAAATACAGATTCCTATGCTTAAGATGAAATCAGTAACCAACATGAACTCAATGAAGGTCTAAATAGTGTTTTATAATACATAATATTTTTCTGAGCTTCATTTACAATGTTGTATAACATTTAAAAAGTCATTTTGATTGCATGCAACAATACTTCCTTAAATTATCCTCAATAGTCCTTAATTCATTCCTGAAAACACACAGAGCAACATTATCTAAGTAGCCAGGGATACCTTAATGTGCCCATTGATTTGAAAAGACAAAAACTAAACCTTTTAAACAAAATAAGTACTTTTTAAGAGGCACAAAACTTTCCCCTTTCCTTACACATTCATTTGGATAATTCATTATTAATTTAATTAGCTAAAAAGGTTGGGATTGTGGTTTGCATTACCTAATGAACAATATTTTAAGAGATTCTTATTCAGTATTCAGGTATCTATTTGTTCACCCCAGATGTGGGGTAAATTAATGGATACATTAGTGATTGTAATATATTAAGGGGTATTTAATTG
>NTHP01000436.1:444472-461425 GCA_003416845.1 Oplegnathus fasciatus | reverse complement strand
AAAAATTAAGACCCTTTTAAGGTATGAATTAGGGGAGTTTTTGTTACCCCGAAAAAAAGTCTTAAATATATTGTTAATAATGGGTACATTTGTGGAATTTTAAGGTAAAAAATTATGGATTCAGTCTCATTATGTGAACAGTTATTTCACTCTGCCTGCCTGCCCGGGTTTGCTGACAAGCTCTCTAGTAACAGCATGCCAATTTTTATCTAATACAAAATGCATGATTTTTCACCAATCCAGCAAACTAATTAATTTGTTCATCACCTCTAGGGTGAGCATGTGTCATTCTGTCTTTGGGGAAAAGCGGAGCAGGATCTCACACTAAGGTTGTGTTTCCCACGCAGCCGGGACTCTGCGATGCTAGTTATCCTTTCATACACTGACAGGAAAAAAAAAAAACATGCTCTGAGGTTTCACCCCTCACAAACCCGTAAGTCTCTGGAGGACAGCTGGCCCGATAGCTGGCTACAGACACTGTGACACCCACTTTTTATTGGCGCGCAATTAACTGTGGGGCTGGGAATGAATTTGGGCCAAGAGGCTCATCAATCGCATTCCTGAGGACAGCAGTGCTCCTCGTAACCTCGTCTAAAGTTGTTTATATTTTTCAGTTTATTTAACCTTTATAGAACGAGGTAGACCCAGAGATTGTCCTTTTTTTCACACTGCCTTAAAGCACCATCATATTAGGAATTCCAAGAGCAGTGCAACCTAATCAATACCAGAGTGTGTTTCTTACAAGATACAACATATTGGCCTCTGGTTTTAGAGTCTCAAAAGTTTAGGATTTCACCACTTTAACTGGCATGATATGCACCATGCACCACAGCCACAGGACTCCAGTTTTTGTGGCAATTTATTGAGAACAAGACCTCTCAGTAGTCCACTGGTATCCCCGGTGACAGCACTATTGCCTCTGTCCCTGTATGTCATTGCTGTTCTTTAGCTACCTGACTGGCCATGTGGACAGCTAGAGAGACTCTGTCTACATCTACTTCTTTGACAGATATCCATATTTTTTAAGGTTTTTAACGCCTGTTAAGGTGGCAGTACGACGTGATCTCATGGGATGGCGTATAAATAGCCCGTCACTTTTAAGGACATTTTGCGTGTCATGTCTATGCATTTTAAGCTTTTCATGTGTTATTTAACGCTGTTACATTTTATGAGTTTTGGACGTGCAGGAAGGGGTGGGGGGCCTTTTACATATCTGTGCCCAGGGGTCCATTGTCTCATAATCCATCCATGTTTGTTTTTTGCCTAGTTGTTGAAAAGCAAGACTTGACTCTCTTCTCACAGCCAGTAAAAAGAGAAAAATAAGCCACTGTTCACGCTACGTGATTATTTCATGAATCATTTACATTCTGTAAAGGAAAAAAAACTGAGAGGGAATTAATAGAAAACTAGCATAGTCTGCATGGGTCAAATTCCTTCTTATAATTGGAGCTGTGAATCGATACCTGTAATTACTCTCAGTGTGCTACTTTTGAGTCTTAGCCCTCTAGCTAGAAGGAACCATTTTTGAGTCCTTTCAAGCTTTTGTTTTGTGACATGTTGGATTGATAATGAAATACAGACAGGAATGTGTAGCATTTCACAGCCCTCAATAAATGAGGGTCAAATTCCTAATTTCAGGATTATTTTGAAAAGGCTGTAATATTATTTTTACTGTGAAGATGTGACATCTGAACTTATACTCACTTATGTAGATGTGAATCTAAAGTCACAATGTTCAGAATGAGTGGGTTACACTTAGTAGACCCTTTCCCCTCAAGGTCTTGGGAAAAGAACACATTCACATCAAGCCTTCTCCATGCTAACTTACAGTATATTTGACATGTGGAGCTGCAGGCTAACTATCAGAAATGGAAGGGGCAGCTTTCAGAAGCACTTTGTTTCTCCACAACCCTTGTATCAATACAGAAAAATGTGGTAATACTTTCAGGCTTCATGTTTATGCATGACTGCGCCTTAGCTAAGATCTTTTTTGCATGGCGAGAAAAGCTTGCGGTTCAAGTGTCCGTAAATAGACTCTTGGCCGTCCTGTGTGGGAGGACTGGTGGAAGTCGGTGAACCCAACAAGAATGTTGAGCTAAACGAAATGTCTTGCCAGTACACCTGATTCACATTAAACCCATTATCTTTGGTCATCCACTCAGCCTGTATCTATTTTTCATAGCTGTTACATCAGGGGATAGACTGGCAATGGATCTGCCATTTATTGTGAAGTAGGGGAGCTTATTGAGAATCGCTGTCTTCAGTGTTAGGATTATGTGAGGTGGCCGATTATGGAATCCATTGGATAATATCTGGAGGATTATACATTCATTTTCAGAGTAGCAGAACTTTACTGGCTGCTAAATATATTTTTTGTACCCAGTGGAAGTTAAAAGAGCTCCAATGGCACTTTCGAATCAAACATGGCCAGGTTCCCTCCCACCTTATAGAAGACCAACCTTAACTCTTCTTTAAAGCTGCACTAATCAATATTTTTAAATTGGCTCAATCGTTTTTAGAATAATGTGAAGGTGTTCACTTGTAGTGACAAAACCATACCCAACTCAGCAGCTCCCCTCAGAACTATGGAGTTTTTAGCCTCTTTTAACCAAAAACCATTGTTTTGGTTTTTCTGCCCACAAACTTCACTCTTATCAACAGGCTGCTGTTTTCAGCATAAATGCTCTAAAATCCATTGTACACTACCTGCCCAGCACCAAATGACAGACAAACAATGTTAGCAACTGGTTGGTGAACATAGTGGAGCATTTAGCAGCTAAAGAGGCAGATATTTTTCTCATGTCATGCTCCGGCCTATAGGGGAAACCTGGCATAGCATGAAAAATGAGACCCCCCTCTTCTCAGCCCCCAAGAACCACCAAGAGATTTCAAGTATTTATTACCCACAACTTTTGGGACACTTAAGCTTCAGGATGGGCTGGCAGCAAAATAACAAACAAAGTGGAACTAAATCATTTCAGCCTATAATTACTTATTCAGAACACTAAACAATAACACAAAAACACAAGTTAAGACCAAATAAAAATATTACACATCCCTATGGATCCCAGGTCTGCTACATACTGCATAATACTATTTACAATATATATATATACATATTTCTTCAAGTATGGACAACAGCATGCTGGATGACTGAGAGACACAGAAGCGAGGGGCTGGCCTCATATACCAGTATCTGCCAGATTATAACCAATGAGCTTCAAAGGAACAACCTCATCTACACAATGATGCAAACAACCAATCAGAGAAGCTCACCTGCAGCCCATTAGACCCATGTGACTGCACAACCTTAAGGACATAACACTCGGAGGTTATTGGAGACAAAACAGAGCTAAAAGCAGAGTCAAAATCAGACTTACATTCAGATTATAGTCCTGAACTCCATCTCTTTCAAAAGGAAACCAAAAGAAATAAGAGGTTATGACCCTAATCCACTATGAGAAGTATTGAGAGGGGAGAAGGAGACAATAATAAGAGGCAAGTCTCCTTAAATAAGAAACAAGGCTGCCTCTGCACTCTGAAGCGCAGCCCTGTGGAGAGGAGGAAGACCTTGAGCAGACCAAAGTGAAGAGCTATTCTGTGTGAGCACACTGCCCTAAACAAGCTGACCGCTGAGAACTTCCAGGAACAGTTACAATGGATTCCAACTGCAGTGCAATTTCATGGTAAAAAAAACAAACAAAAAACACTATATCAAAATGTCCATAGAAACTTTTCAAAACAAATAACTTTCCTCTTTATCTATCTGTATTAACAGATTATAATATTTTCACAAAAAAATGTCACAATATGGCTAAATACACAGGGTTAGCTGTTAGCTTGCAGTATGTCACTTGCACCAGTGCTGATTGTTTTCCCCAGCCTCACCTGCTGCCTCCTGTCTGTCAGGAAGTTTGTGATCCACTGACAGGTGATGTCTGGCACAATGAGCTGGGTGAGTTTAGAGCAGAGGACTTCTGAGATGATGGTGTTGAATGGCGAGCTTAAGTCCACTAACAGGATCCTTGCATGTGTCCTTGGGGAGTCGAGGTGTCGCAGGATGTAGTGCAGTCCTGTGTTGACTGCATCACCCACTGACCCGTTTGCCCAGTAGGCAAACTGCAGGGGGTCCAGCACGGGGCTGCGATGTCCTACAGGTGTCCCAACACCAGTTTCTCGAAGTATTTCATGACCACTGACGTCAGGGCGACAAGCCTGTTGTCATTGAATCCTGTGATAGAGGGTTTCTTGGGGACCAAGCATTTGAAGCAGGAGGGGACACACAGCTTCAGCAGATCTGTGTGAAGATGGGGGCCAGCTGGTCAGCACAGACTTTCAGACAAGAGGATGACTGAGTAGGAACGGGTGAGGGGTGTGAATGTTGGCTTACCAAACCTACAGTAAAACACATTCAGGTTGTCGTCCAGTTGATGGTTCTCCACAGTGGGGGGATGGTCTCCTGTAGCTGGTGATGTCCTGCAGGCCTCTCCACACTGACGCAGGGCCGTTGACTGAAGACTGTTGTTCAGCTTTTCAGTGTAGCTTCTCTTTGCTACTCTGATCTCCTTTGTCAGTGTGTTTCTGACCTGGATATGCAAAATTCTGTCCTCACTTCTGGCCTCCTCCTTGGCCTGACAAAGCTGCCTGACTTTAGCTGTAAACCAGGGTTTGTTGTTGTATGTGCAGAAAGTTTTAGTCGGCACACACACGTCCTCACAAAAGCTGATACAAGATGTCACCATGTCAGTGAGTTCATCCAGGTCTGTAGCTGCAGCCTCAAAAACACTCCAATCAGTGTAGCTAAACCAGGCCTGTAATTCCAGTTTTGCCTTGTTGGTCCATCTCCTCACAGTCTTGACCACAGGCGTAGCAGATTTTAGTTTCTGCCTGTAAGTTGGGAGAAGATGAACCAGACAGTGATCAGAGAATCTCAGAGCTGCCCGGGGGACAAAGTGATTGGCGTCCTTTAATATGGTGTAGCAATGGTCCAGTGTGTTTTTATCCCTGGTGGTACACTTAATGTGCTGTCTGTATTTTGGCAGTTCGTGGCTCAGGTTTGCTTCCTTAAAATCCCCAAGAACAATGAGCACAGAGTCTGGATGTTTGAGCTCCGTGGAAGTTATCTGGTTAGCCAGTTGTTGTTGCGCCTCACTAACACAGGCCTGAGGTGGGATGTAAACACCAACCAGAATAAAGGAGGATGATAGCATTATTTATCATAACCAAGAGCTTGATTTTTAAGAGGTCTTAGATTTTCACTTTAACCCAACAGCTGAGATTAATTCTGCCTCCAAGAAATGTTTGCTGAACTAAAAGTCAGCCTGCTCTTTGCTCACCTCTAACTAGAATCATTTTACTTACCACCAAACCCTGAAATTACCTGTAACTTAAGCCTAATTCTACAGCTTGTCACTGTTAACCCTCAGACAACATGCACAATTAGCCCTGTGATTTCTATTCTTGTGGGTATATATGGACCACACATACACATTGCTAAATCATGCTGCACACATGCCCAAGCTCACACACTCACACATATATGGGAGGCAGAGGAGTTTGACTCTGCAGTTCAGGGGGATCTCAAAGGGAGTGTGAAGAGTTCATTTCGATTTATTAAAAAAAAAAAAATCTAGTATGAAGAATAAAGGGATGCGGTCCCTGCTGGGACCTGTATCTTCTACTTCATTTGCATGAAGGTCTGTACATCAAAAGTCATGGATGCCCTCTTTCAAATATTCAAATGCAGCTTGTTACAAGCTCCATCACTGCTTCTATCAAAGGCAGATGGAGGCAGGGAGAGAGGCAGAGAGCTCTTTTTTTTCCACTGGTCAGCTCGACTGTTCTCCTGCCTGCAGGCCTGACAGACTGTCATTCTATAGGGCATCCCTCCCTTATCTCCTAGGAGGATATCATGCTGACAAGCAATAGCTGAAGTGAGCATGACAGTGAACGTGTTCAGGAAGATGTTTCTCCATAAAAGAGGAGCTGCTCAGTCCACACTGAGGAGGAAAACTGCTGCTGTGGCACTTCTGCCTGTATGAGAAGACAGCAGGAACAGACCAACTGGCTTGCTGGTGTCCCATACTGTACACAACATGGTGTTTCTCTGCAGCAGCTAACGTGTCAAAATATTTAGAACATATTCAGGAAAATGATTGACGTTGTTTAACTACCACATTGGCCATGAAACATAATCCTGCTAGCTCTGTTTACCAGTTTATTTGTACATTTGTGTGTGCGCGCGTGTGTGTGTATGCAATTATATAAAAAAAAGTGTGTGTGCCAGGTGCTCCTCTGTGTGGGTGTGGATTCTTTTAGCCCTCACATATGCTCAGAGTAAAGCGCAATAAATCAAATTAAAAAGTAATACTTCTGCTGTGTTTGTAGGCAAAGCAATCTCTAGCATGTATCATTACCACAGATTGCCCATTCATCATGCACTGTTGTAGGTTGAACAGTATTGTCAAATCGACAAATATCAGGTAAGGAGTGAAGTTAGACTGAAGCCTTTACTAATGCACATATATTTAGAAAAATAGATGGGCAGTGGATGACTCTCCAGAATATTATTACAGTCTGAATGGCTATTTGGTCATTAATCACGCTGATTAATCAGTTGCAATTAACTTTAAAGAGAGAGCTGCATTCTTTTATGGGATGCTAACTCATTCTCCTTATTGCTGGGAATGTTAATGGTAAATTCATCACTAATTGTTTCTCATTTTTTCTGCGTCTCACAGGGTTTGATTTTAAATGTCATCTAGAAGTTTAATTAATTCTTTCCTTACATCACAGTGAAAAATGTACTCCAATATGCAACAACTTTTGTGGTTGTTTTAGCTTAGCAGGTCAGTGATCAGTCCATATAATTGTACCACGGTGCCTTAAAGGGTCAGTTTACCCAAATTACAAAAAAGGTAGGTGACGTTACTATCGTACAACAAAGTCCACGTAAGGAGGAGGTCGTGGTGGATGGATGGGTCAACAAAACATCTGACTTTAACATGTAATGTGATGTAATTTCCATGGCAACAAGTGAATATGTGAACATAATCGCTAGTCCAGCAGCAAGATGTTTTTAGTCAAAGTTTGCAAAGAAAAGAAAGGAGAACAGAAATCGAAGACACAGAAATTTTCCACTTGGATCAGTGCCTCTGATCTGGCAGTTACACTTTTCTTGTTACATGACATGACATGATACATGATTCCCTGTTTTAGTGTATGAAGCTTTTATTATGCTATGGACAACCTATCGAACCTATTGAACCTATTATTAATGTCAGTGTGGTTTGCTGGCATCGCTGTTTTCTCGAGACGTATGTTAACGTCCACAGAGCATTTTTACTCCTGTAGTTGGTTAGATAGAGGACTCAGTCTCCAACAGGAAATGTTAGTCCAAAAATGTAAAACAAGGTTTGTGACATGTGAGAGGATTTACTTAAGTTTAAGTGAACATTTTTGAATGTACTGATAGTAGACTAATTTAGATATCATGTTGTTTGATTATGCATTTATTAGTTTAGGTCCCCAGAACACAGTGAATTAAAGAAACATAGTTAAGCCTGGGATACAGTGTATAGCGGAGGACTAAAATGTTATTTTTATTCGGTTTGTGCAGGTTTTTGAAATATCATAACAGGAAGAAAAATTACCACTCTCAACTCAAAACATGGATTTGATTTTCAAAATGAGTGAGCTATGTGTCCTGCAATTAGAATCACATCAGTCACACTATTTTCTTTACAATCAGGAAGTGTTTTATTTCATCTGTTTCTGCTTAGTTGATGGAGGTCTGAATTCTAAATTGAAACTATTGTTTCATCTCTCAGGCCTTGTAGATTTGTTTTAATGTTGTGTTAAGAGCTGTGTTCACCTTGGGCCTGGTGTGCTGCTCTTCAAGATATGCACCTTGAGCAGGGGGGCAAGTTATGCAAGTTTAATTGAGGTAATATAGTATTGATTTCTGTTCCCTTTTCTTCTTTTTTTCATTACAGCTGCTTGGCTTCAGGCGTTCGAGTGCCTGACCATCCAGTAACACTCACAGGCTTTAATGCACCAAGAGCTGTGTATCATTGCTAATGACCTAGCTAATTATCTGCACGATAAACATTATCTGGTCATTTTTCACCTTGTACAAACCTAACGGACATTGACTTAGCCTGCTATTGATATGTGAAGGTGTTAAAGGGGCAGTCTGGGATAAAACGCTCAAACACTAAAGGACTATCCAGAAAGTGATTTTCTCTTAACACATTTATTGCATATAATAACATTGTCTTTGCTCAGCGGGTTTGGACCAACCTGTTCTAAATGAAAATTTTATATCCAGTGGATGGTTGCTCTCCTTCCTTTGTGTGTGTGAGCAAAATGAACAAGGCTTTAATTTATGCCTATGATATCATCGAAAATAATTGACCTTCAGTGTGAAATGAGAAGTGCTGGGAGCAGCCATTCATCAAATCCATGTGAAGGACATTTTTCCCCCAAGTCTCTTTAGTCTGGGGGGTCTGTGGTTTAATTGACCTCTTCCTTTGATGTTTGATAGAGTAAAAATAGTCTCTGTGAAAGTTTTGCCTAATATAAAAGAACCAAATACAAAAACAAGCACTGTACACACAGAATGGACAGTATATGGGCAGATTTCATGCTTTCTAAAAATTGCATCTCAAAATCTTCAAGAATATTCTGGGTCAGAGTTCATAGAGGAATGAACTTTTAACTCCCTACACATATATATTTCATGGGACTACAGTATTTCCAAGGTGTTGGAATCCAAACAAGTTGCTTGGATCCTACATCTTGAAGTTCGTGTGAGGTGCGAGCATGGCTGAAGATGGAAGGACTGTTAAAAACACTCCGTGTGTTTTGTTTGTAAAATAATGCCAAGTATAGTGCAGTGCAGCAATGAACCGCAGAATTTCTAATACTGCTTTATTCACATTTTCATGTCCATGTTTGCTTATTGTGTGTCTGCTGGGTTTAAATCTCCTACAACAAAGCTTGTCAATGGAACTCTGTACAGCAGCCAATTCTCATGATTCTCAGATTTCAGAGCCTCTTACCAGCACATGAATGCAGCATAGGTCAGGCGTACACTCTTCAAATGAGTCCTGCACTTGCGAATCCACTACAAGTTAACTGCGACATGAATACAAAAATATATACTCATTGTAACGGATTATCTAGGTCAAGTAAGCTTAAATTCTCTGGAATGTGGTTAATATATCGTCATGAAATAAGTTGTTTTCAGGTTCATGAGAGCTGTGAGTTAAGGGGAACTGCTCAGTTGGTGATAATTCTCTGTGGATTTGTTGCTACAAATGACTCCTTTCACATCACAAATAGCCATTTGACCCATTGCACATATAAACATATTCATTAGTGCAGCTTTAAGTGCAGAATCTGAATAAATGAAAACTTTGAATTGGAGTTTACTTGCTGTAAGTCTGCTACTGCAGTGTCACAAGCTGTGAGCGGTGATGTTACCTTTAAGTGCGGAAAAAAGGTGATAATTATCTAACGACGGTGATAATTATGTATGCAAATGATTAATTGTCATCCTCATGGAGCAGAAATAACGGTGATCTCAGAGGCTACATGTTATGATATATGATACATGGTATTTTAGACGTAATACAGCCATCTCTGCTATATGTTGAGTTATATAGCCTATTTCCATCCATGGAAACATTCAATTGCAGCATTTAGCTTTAGTCACACTTAAGTGTATAGCATTAGAAACTGCAGTTCGAAGTAAAATGTTTTTTGAATTACAGAACATGACAAGTCTAACAGTCATCCTTTTTCTGGAATAATGTAAAAATATGCAGTCACATAGTAATTATCTTCTAATCAGTAAGGTTTGTCAGAGCTTTGGATAGCTCCACTGATTCTCTGCCTGCATGCCCGTGGCATGGGCAGGCCTTTGAGCAGCTACAATTAGAAGCAGATTGAGATTTCTATTTCTACATCCAAAGGGGATCGGCTGGCTCAGAGGAGCAGTGAAAACCAGAGAGCCTTGTTGGCCAACTGCACTCTCTCTGCATCTGAAGCTATTCCACTGGGAACCCTAATCATAGCTGCAAACTCAGAAATCAGGGTCAGGAAATGTGAAGAATTCAGAAGGGGGCTTGGATAGAAGGCACTGAAGTATAAATTCTGGAGAACTCTCAATCCAAGACGCCTCTCTGAGGTCTTTCTCTGAGGAATGTCACAGAGCCGGTTAACAGTGAAGCTACCACAAAGTAAAAGAGATAGATGAAACTTCTGTGCCTTATACCAATAATGTTGCTTTACTTAAGTGATAAAGTCCTTTAGGTAATTCTGATACAGCAAAACCTTTATTTACCCTGCACATGTTGGCCATGTACACTCCCACCAGTTTCTTATTTGACAGACACTTGTGACTACTGATGTGGAATATCTCTGATTTCATGGAGATTCTGACATCACTTCGAACAGCAGCTCTTCTGATCATTTTTATGGCTGAGGCTGAGCAAAGCCAGATAGCAACACTGTGCTTAAGTACAGCTTTGCGGAGCTGCTGCATGGCTGTATTTAGTCTTGTTTCCCACCTTAAAAGTTGCTAAAAAGATTTTCCACCACCCAGTGAGTTTGAATTTTCACCTTGTTCCCGTAACATAGTTTATGAAGGCCTGAGTGACTGAAATGTCTGGGATTATGAATGTCTGAGGTGGCTGTCTATTGTAGGACATAATAGTATGACAGTCTTGGATCAGGGCTACCATAATCCCCCAAATGATCGAAATTCACTGTCCTTAAATAGCCTGTAGCCTGTAGCCTCTGCAGAATGTAATAAGATTAATATAATGCTGTGATTATACATTCTAAAATAAATCTGTAGAGAGCCTAGCTAAGACACCAGGGGAAGAAACCACTTAAACAAATGAAGTAGATGACATTTAGGCCATGGGGTGATATGCCATTTAATGTATATATCAAACATGGGTTTTTTTTAGGTGTAAATCTATTTAAAGCTAGTTCTGTTATGCAAACTGCCAAGTCCAGCTACTTTACTTTAAATCCTAAAGCACATTTCTCCTATCCTGATCAGTGGTGCATGTGGTTTCACCAGACCATGAATCCCCAAAATAAATCTCATGGTGAGTGGAAGTGAAATGAGCAGCTTGTCGCTGTTCAATCAGCTGTTCTTACTTTGAATCTTTCAGACGTATAGAAAGGCAATTCAATCCCTTCAAGCCTGTCTGTACTTTTGTCTGTACAGTACATATTTTTACTCACTAAGCTTTCTCATCGTCTTGATTTTATATATATAAAACAGAGACATGTATATTTGTGTTGTAGCAGTGAAACTATAGCTCAACAGACATAAAGCAGAGCTACAGAAAGAACTATACGTTTGTTCAGTCCCGTAATCAGCATGCATCTCTGTTCTCTGTCTCAATATGTCTTTGCTCTCACTTCCACTCCTACTGGGATGTCAAGAGTTTTTCCTCACATCAATCAACGTGCAGACTGCAATAACTACCATTACATGCCTTGCAACCTGTTCTAGAGTGCCTCCCTTCCAATCCGTCATGATGAAATCCAAAAAGAACCACTTGAAACCCTTAGAAATGGGCTACAATATGCTGCATATCCTGTTGGAATGAGTTTCTCACCTCACAAGCAATAAATCAAACGTGAAATTATGCTGAAACTAGCATTATCAAATGGGAAAGGATTACAAGAAACACCAAATAAGCCTCTTTCACATCGCAGTGTCACAAGATACAGCCTGGGTAAATATGTAAGAATGAAAGAGTTTCATGGCCACATTTCAGAGCAATAGA
Organism: Oplegnathus fasciatus; assembly: GCA_003416845.1. NCBI lineage: Eukaryota > Metazoa > Chordata > Actinopteri > Centrarchiformes > Oplegnathidae > Oplegnathus > Oplegnathus fasciatus. The sequence goes on along the minus strand of NTHP01000436.1, from coordinate 449,612 downwards.
GGAAAGTGTTTGCGCATAATAGAGTAAACTGTCAAATGTTGAGGTAAGCCTGTATACCTGTTATTATCTGAGGGCCGTCTTTTAATAGTGTGACACAACACTTAATTATGAATCACACAACACTCCTAATGTGAAAAGTTACAGGTAATAGCTTCTCATCCAAATGTGACACCTTTAAAATGAGGACTTCATTGAGAGAAGCAGGAATCTGTGTTTGCTTTCTGTTCTCACATCAAGTAAATACAGTAAAAGTTCAAGTGGTTGAACTCATAGAAACACTTGAAGCTAACAGGAAAAATAAGTTTGAATGAAGTTCACTCTTGACCTTTGGAAACAGTAGCCAGAAATACTACTTTAACACTGTAAGTTCACTGTTTGCTTCAAAAAATTGCGATTTACAAGAAAATAGTGGACAAAGGTTGCTAACACCCACTGAAAAGTATCAGTATTATGTCACAATATATGAACCCTAAGCTGTCAGAAAGTTTAGTATGAATACCACAACAGTGGAGCTTTCATAGAGACATGACAAGATTGAGAGGCAACATTATTTAGCTCACCAACTCTTCTCAAAAGTAGAGCCACTTAAAGAAGTAAAGTCACTTTTTTCAAACCTTTATCTATCCAGCTCCAGCTTCACTGTGTCGCAATTTGTTGTGGTAATTTGATAAATTGAAAAATTAAACTGAACTACTTGAATAATGATTGAAAACTTGTTTGGTAACATATTCCTAAGTAAATTTGTTGTTAATTAAATTGCCAAAAATGAATACTAACTAATACATACACATTGCACAGAGAGTGGAAAAATGGGGGGTAATAGGCGCCCGCAGCCAATTTTTGCCTCAGGGCCCATAAAGGGTTAATCCAGCCCTACTAATATTTCATAGAGTTCACTGAAAACACACAACATATTTAGCTTTTCCACCATTTTTCAAACTCTGTGTTGACAGGACACTAATTTCACTGGTCAGTCAACCTGGCATCCACTGATTGGTCAGTTGTATGGTTAATCTCCATGTCACAGAGTCATAAGGTTCAATATACGTGTAATTCAGCTCTGGCTGAGCAGGCGGGTGGGCAGGGATTGAGCCTACTTGCTGCTTCGTCAGCCAGATTGCCAGCTCCTGCGTGCTGTGCCTCCCCGCCCGCCTCTCATTGAAAATGAATGATTACCAGGCGGCTGTCGTGTCTTGTCTAAAAAGCCCTTAAAGCTGCAATCTGCTTGATTCTGGAGACTGCTGGGTGTAAATCTGTTTTGTCTGCTGGATGGGTGCTGCTCTGAGGGGGCTCGCCCATCAACACAGCTCATCCCCCGCCGAGCCGCTACACCAGAAAAAACCACCCCGCAAGTTAGTCATATCCATCTCTGACAGGATAAATGGCAGCTCCAAAGTGCAACAAGCAAAAACCACAACTTCACTGTGACCATGGCAACCAAGTTAGAGAGAGCACAGCAGGGTTTGCTGTCAAAGTGTGGACTGGGAAAGGACAGGCAGAGAGAACAACACTGAGCGGGAAAGTGGAAGAATAATGCAGCTGAGGACTTCTTTCATTCCACAGCCAGAGTGTGTGGGGGCTGACGAACACACTCACACACACTTATACACACAAACACACTACTGATGACCTGAATTTCACCCCTTGTTGAAATATCCCCCACTGCAGTTATTCCTTCTGTGACAAATCCATATGTGCCCACTGATGTGACACATATCAGCGGTTTAAAAAGTTACTAAGCAACTTTTCCCCCATCTGCAAAGTCGTATTTCCATTGACTGTGTTCTTTTACTGTACATTCCTGTCACATCTTAAGCTTTCTTGTTCCTACTTAACAAACGCACCAGCTCTGCCATCTCGAGGTTGGCGCACGTTTAAGGTCAAAAGGGTACGAGGGTAAAAGTTCGTCAAATCAACACAGCCACAAGTTTATAAAAACAGCCTTATCTAAGAACTCTTTTGATGTCTGGAAGTGTATTCAAAATGCGACTATATTCCTGACACACATTTTAGGAGAGCATCGCCCTGGGACCAGCACTATGAAATTGACATTAATGAGAATTGAGCTAGGGGAGGAAGATGGTGCTTCTCAACTTTCCCTGACTCCGTCTTCCAGGATGCAGCTCCGGACTGACTGTGTTGGCTTATGAAAGTCAACTTTTTTAAGCACAATGCTGTTGACCTGATGAAAGTGGTTATGTAATGTGGTTACACTGTAACTTTTGTCCGAGAGATGGCGATGTTGGCCGTCAAACAGTTTGATTCAGGGCTGGATATCTCAACAGCTACATGCCAGATTGCTCTGAAATTTGGTATGAATATTCATGGTTCTCAGAATTATTCCAAATGATTTTGGTGACCGCTCTGACTTTGAGGTCAAAATCTCCCATTGACCATCAGTTGGTCAATGAAAAAATGGCCAGATTTTCTTCAAATCTGTTGTGGACACTCCAGAGGCCAAATTTAAGTATTTTTCTTGGCCTTCCCTCTAGCCCCAGGCAACATTTCAACTTCTCTTAAGTACATATTCTTATATATTAAGAATATCAAAAGGCATTTGTCAGACCGAACTGTAAAAAAGAACCACTATGTACTCAAGGTATGTAATCGAAGAGACAAAATTGCCATGAAATTTGCCAAGCACATATGGATTCTATTCATTTTAATGACCCCATGCGCTTTTCTCCAGCGCCCGCCTCAACATAAATTTGATATTGTTTGCCCCACTACTAGAGGAACTAAGAATGGAAAAACTGTCAGTGTATTTCCCATTTCAGCAAATGAATTTCGTATTATGGGGCGTAGTGAACATTGCGGCCACTGGGGGCAGCTAACGGCACTTGAATAGGCCTGAATATACTCCAGAATGAACATGCGCAGTTGCCAGTGGACTTGCAAGCAGTTCTCTACATTGTACACTGGATGTTTGTGTACGCAAATGTGTTCCACACATGTGCAATCAGAGCTTTCGCAGGCACGCACAGCTCACGCATCCACACACCTGTCCGCAAAGATCATTTCGGACATCAGTAGATGATGATATTGACCTCACGCCAACCTTTGCATTCTGTTGGTGTGAGGCAAATTAGTGCTTACACAGATGTACAAAGAATAATTTGTGCTTCAGATCTGAGAGTCCAACTTCCAAACTACATACTAATTCTGAGCAGGTTTTGATATTCTCGCTGTTATGTCACTGGAAAAATGAAAAAATTTAGTATACTGTATAGCACCTTTAGCACTGGAATTCTGTTTAGACAAGAGCTATATAAATAACATTATTATTACTCAAAAACCAGTATGCATACTAAACATGGATCATTATTATATAGTACATACTGTGTATATGTACAGTATACAATAGGGGTGTCACGGTGCTTGTAATTCTCCTGAACCATTCAGTGCAGAAGGTTTTGGCTCTTCATCTGTTTTCAGTTCTTCAGTTCAGTATGGCATATGAACAAAATAAATATAGATTTACGTCTTAACACATGTGGAACATAAATTCTAAAGTGTGAGAGATCCACAAGGACAGCTTTGGCAGTGGGTTGTTGGCTGTTAGCTAGACCGTGCTAGTCAAGTTAGTCCCTGGACTTACAGCTCATATGCTGAACGCAAATGAGAAACCACAGCTGATGTTTTTTTGCACAGAATTTGGGTGATGTTACGTCATGCAACCGCATNAATTCAATTAATTTCTCCTCTTTTAATCCCACTGAGGGCCAGAGATACAGAGATCCTCCATTACTCTCCCTTATTGTCAGTTTCTCGGTGGCGACGGCTTAGGAAGCAAATCCAATTATTTGACTTAATATTCACTTTAGTGTACCAAGGATCCTGTCTGGGTGTCCTTGCTTGTGGTCATTTGAGAAAAGCTGGTGGAAAGAATCAATTCTTTTGTTTTTGTAGCCAGGCTGTACTTGAAAGAGAAGTGGCAGCAGGAGGAGAGTGAGTCTCTGCGCTGTGATCAAGTACCTGACAATGTGATAGTTTGATTTGGCTTTTTATTGGTAGAGTATACAAACAGAAGTTTCAAGGTAATCTTTTCAGATTTCCGTAATTTGACAACTGCAAACCAGCCACAGTAGGAAGCAAATAAAACATCCTGAGTGAATAAACACAAGTGGGATTTTGTTTACACTTTGTTATGAGATTCATAGTCTGGATGCAATCAATTCCTAACGTTAGGTTACATGTTCCCTCCGCTTCACTCCCCGCTGCAAAGAGACTGGTTCTCCGGGAGGAGAGCAGGCGGCAGCTCCGGAGACAGACCTTCAGTTAGCAGCTGAAGCAACTGGAATTCAGCCAGAGCAAACCCCAGCGCCGCTTAGTCTGATTTTGTGGAAAACCCCCACCCGGTGGCAGGCGTTAAGAAATAGCCAGTCTTCTCGCTGTTGGAGTCGTTTGCTTATGTAGGTCATATAGAGGCATCAGTATTAAACTGAGACTGTTTCATAACCAGTTAAAAACTCCATAGAGCTGGTTGCACTAAGTTGCACTAAAATGACACTGAAATTATAGCCATTGTTCTCTGTCTCATCAAAGCAACAAGGAAAATGGCTGCAGCCATTTCTACACATACAGTCAAATACAAGGCACACCAAGCTGCTTCAGTGTTTATCAATCACAGAATGATCTGTATGGGTGAGAGAGCATTGATCTGTATGAGGGAGTGAGTGTGAGTGTGTGTGAGTTAGAGCCATGAAGCTCTACTGTGAAACACTAGCTAAACTGTTATTGTAGTAACTAAACTGCTAAAGTGCAGAAGTTCTTCTTCCAGTGTTTTTGGCACAAAAATCTTTAGGTGCATTACCACCTTCTGTACTGGAGGAGGGCCAACCCTGATTCTTCATGTAACAGAGAAAACAAACATCATCAGATTTGTGATATGACCAACAGAATGTCATATACAATGTGTGGCTGAGTGTAAATGAAAGTGTCTCAAATCTCATCTGAATTTTATCCATATACAAGACACTTAAAATGACAAGTGTATAAATGGTGCCTATTTGTGCGGCCTTGCTTGGAAAACTACACCTATGTGATACTCAAAACATTTAAAACCATACCGTACACTGTAAAAAACAATGGCTGTAAAGCATTGGTGATGCTGCCCATCACCGATGGTAATGCTGAAGGT
>NTHP01000436.1:431886-443793 GCA_003416845.1 Oplegnathus fasciatus | reverse complement strand
CTGTTATGTCACTGGAAAAATGAAAAAATTTAGTATACTGTATAGCACCTTTAGCACTGGAATTCTGTTTAGACAAGAGCTATATAAATAACATTATTATTACTCAAAAACCAGTATGCATACTAAACATGGATCATTATTATATAGTACATACTGTGTATATGTACAGTATACAATAGGGGTGTCACGGTGCTTGTAATTCTCCTGAACCATTCAGTGCAGAAGGTTTTGGCTCTTCATCTGTTTTCAGTTCTTCAGTTCAGTATGGCATATGAACAAAATAAATATAGATTTACGTCTTAACACATGTGGAACATAAATTCTAAAGTGTGAGAGATCCACAAGGACAGCTTTGGCAGTGGGTTGTTGGCTGTTAGCTAGACCGTGCTAGTCAAGTTAGTCCCTGGACTTACAGCTCATATGCTGAACGCAAATGAGAAACCACAGCTGATGTTTTTTTGCACAGAATTTGGGTGATGTTACGTCATGCAACCGCATTGGCAACCTGACGCCAAAACAGGTATGTGCCAAACTGGTCGATTTTGTGTCGCGTTAACTCTGCTTGTATACAACTACTGCTACTGTAATACTGTAGGAAATAGTTTGGAATTGGTTTGGACGGTTTTTTTAGGATATACGTCCCTAATGATGACAAGTTTGGGGGTTTTCAATCCCACAGAGCCTGTCATAATTGAGAATGTACGTGCACATAGAAACTTTGGATAAAACCGACCACCAAAATATAAGTGAAACTGCCAGGTGTGTCCTGAAGGTGATCTCAGCACTTTTTCCTTAGTCTCTATGGCTATCATATTAGTATGCATAGACATAGAATAATCTCTAAGGCATAACTTGATGAAGCTCTACCTGCTGTGACACCATGCAGCTAATATTCCCTGTCAGTTTCACATCCCTGCAAGTAACTCACACCCACCCACACTGGACTATCTTTGGTTTCAATTTCTGCACTAATCTCTCTCAGCATTATGCAAGCCCTGCTGCTCACTTACCCAAGACTATCCCAGGGAGCTTTGCTTTAACGAGATAATCATACTGACGATCAGATTGACATTTCAGACACTCTCTCCACTCCTTCCATCAATAGGGAACGCTACTTCTATCACTAGATCCATATTAGACTTGGCAGATTATCATTTAGAGCAATTCACACTTCATTGTGAAGTACTCACAGACGATTTTTGCATTCAAGGTTGCAGCCTTTCTCGGAGTAAGATTAACACACATATAATTTGAATTCAATTAATTTCTCCTCTTTTAATCCCACTGAGGGCCAGAGATACAGAGATCCTCCATTACTCTCCCTTATTGTCAGTTTCTCGGTGGCGACGGCTTAGGAAGCAAATCCAATTATTTGACTTAATATTCACTTTAGTGTACCAAGGATCCTGTCTGGGTGTCCTTGCTTGTGGTCATTTGAGAAAAGCTGGTGGAAAGAATCAATTCTTTTGTTTTTGTAGCCAGGCTGTACTTGAAAGAGAAGTGGCAGCAGGAGGAGAGTGAGTCTCTGCGCTGTGATCAAGTACCTGACAATGTGATAGTTTGATTTGGCTTTTTATTGGTAGAGTATACAAACAGAAGTTTCAAGGTAATCTTTTCAGATTTCCTTCATTTGACAACTGCAAACCAGCCACAGTAGGAAGCAAATAAAACATCCTGAGTGAATAAACACAAGTGGGATTTTGTTTACACTTTGTTATGAGATTCATAGTCTGGATGCAATCAATTCCTAACGTTAGGTTACATGTTCCCTCCGCTTCACTCCCCGCTGCAAAGAGACTGGTTCTCCGGGAGGAGAGCAGGCGGCAGCTCCGGAGACAGACCTTCAGTTAGCAGCTGAAGCAACTGGAATTCAGCCAGAGCAAACCCCAGCGCCGCTTAGTCTGATTTCGTGGAAAATGGTGCCTATTTGTGCGGCCTTGCTTGGAAAACTACACCTATGTGATACTCAAAACATTTAAAACCATACCGTACACTGTAAAAAACAATGGCTGTAAAGCATTGGTGATGCTGCCCATCACCGATGGTAATGCTGAAGGTACTAAATCATTGGCGTCATTGATCAAATCAATCGTTGCCCTCACTAGTGACTGACAGAGCCACTGCAAGCTCAGTCGTAATATATACAATATGCTACTTCCTGGTTAAAAGCTTACTGAAAGATGGTGAAAGCCACAGAAACACTTCTGATGCAATAAACAAAACAAGTCCTCCAAATTAAATGACAAACAACATCCGTGCCCTCTAGCATGACACATAAAAGTGTTTTCTGATCTGAGGATCCTATCAGCAGGATGACATCGTCTGTCTGTGCCTTCCACAGCTGCTACAAATCACTGTTGAAAAATAAAGAATATCTTTTTTATGATGTGACAGCACTATGGTTTGGTTTGGTTTGGTTTAGGGAAAGATAATGGTTTAGGTTAAATTTACTACTTTGATAAGGTTAGGGGAGCGTCATCATCATGGTGACAATAATAAACACGTGGTTAAGATTAGGGAATGATCATGGTCATGGTTTTTAAAAAAAACAAAACACAGTTGACTCTCAACAAACAAACAGCATCCCGTGTTTAAGTCAGATGTTTTGTTGACCCATCCATCCACCCCGAACTCCTGAATGTGAAAGATTGAGATACCAGTCAGTCAAGCAAACATGACGTAGAACATACTTAAACAGCCATCAATAGGTTTTTTTGGTGACTTTGGTGATCATTTTGTTGATGCGCCACTTTGAACGACCCCTTTCACATTACATATAATCATTTGAGCCATTGTTAATATAAAAAACATTGATTATAGCCAATAATAATAATAATAATAATAATAACGATAATAATAATAATATTTTTAGTCCAGCTACACTGTTCTAACAGTGGTTTGGCATGGCGGCGCCTGTGTTTTGCTTTGCTGCTGCCTGCCTGTCTCGTTTCGTCCTGTGTGTGGTTGTTGGTCTTCTGTTTGTTCTTTTTTTTGTTTAGTTTTAGTGTCTTATTTAATCTTTATTCTTTTTAGTTTGATTAGTTTAGTGTCTTATTTAATCTTTATTCTTTTTATGCTTTTAGCTTGATGTTTCCATTTCTCAGTTGCTCTGTCTTTTATTTGCTCTTTCATCTTTTACTGTGAAGCACTTTGCAAGGTGCAATGTGTCTATGGGTATCCATGGTGACAGATGTTTCCTGAGTGTAGCCACAGTTTACTTGTTTATGAATGCCCTCCCTGTTAATGTGGCGTGCCCTCCACAGCTTCATATAGACTTCATATGGAGTGACACTGTAGTGAAGGGCTAGTGAGTAGAAATTGGTTTGGCAAAGGGCCTGTAAGTGATACTGCATCTTAGAACACTACTGCATCAGCTCAGCTGTCGGCCATGATGGAGGCCACTTGGTTATAACCTGTCGAGAAGTACTGTACCTGCAGCCAGTAGTTGACCCAGAGTGATCTCTGGTACTGCTCCACAGTGTGGTGGCATGTCAGTTCAGGATTGTTATCAAGCCACATAGCCACCCACATTTCTATAATATGAGCAGGATCTCAGACGCATATGACAGCATATTGACAGTAACAGCTACTCACTTCCATTAGCTGATATCAGCCACTCGAGTGGCTGTTTGGCTGCTGAAGTTGGAGCAATCAGATTGTGGCGACACAGCCATTTCCTGAAGCTGATTTGTCGGAGCATGAATCTGTTTGCTGTGCATGGTGTCAGGAGATTACAGACACTCCCAGACTGACGTGGGCAGCCAGCCTTTTAATAGCTCACAAAGCCATTAATTTATTTACACAGATAAAATGCTCAGACTTGCACATGCAATCATTCATATAAATACACAGCGAGCAATTTTAATTATTCTAAAGGAGAGCACAAACAGAACTTCCAACATTCACATCATTTTAAATGAAAATCACAACACATGCAATTATGCCTTTTACATTTTTTAAACATTTTGGTACTACTTTCTAATGTGTCACCCATTATAAAACATTTGAAAGGCTTAATAAATCATTTGCTAATGCTTCATAGATCTGTTATATGTTTTGGGTTGCCAGGTTGTGAAAAATCTATCTGATGAGTCATTAATAATCATTAGTAAAGGGTAATGAGTATCTCACTAATAAGCCATCAAGTCTGCAGTTATAAAGGGGTCACAGGTCACTTTCTAATAAGCCAACAGCAGAAGATAGTAAGTCATTTATAAATGTTAATAAGTAGCTAATAAAAGGTTTTTTATAACAGTCCATCAAGTCTGCTGTTGTTGATGTTAATAAGCTGTCAATAAAACGTTATTAGTTAATTGCTGATCTATAGAGTATTTTTTATAATTATTAAGCTAATAATTACAATTTATAAACCCTTTAAAAAGCGCTTTACTAGAGAGTGATACATTGTTTTTGTAAGATTAAGATTGTAATTGTTTTTACATAAACTATCAAAAATAATAGTATATAGGTGTATGCATTAGATTAGATTTTGCAGTGCATGTTCATAGTCCAAAAAGTATAAATTATCCTTTTTAACTCATTATAAAATAAATAAAGTTTTATTGTTTTCACAGTTTCATTGCAACTGGCTGAAAATAGTCATCTTTTTATAACTATAATGTAACTGTAATCGTAAAGGTACTGTCAGTGTGTAAAAACAAGGCTAAGAGCCTACAGCTATGCTAGCAGCTCTGTGAGAATGTATTTGTGTACAGTGGTGCTTTGAACTAAATGCTAACATCTGCATGCTAACATGCTTACAGTGACAATGCTAACATGTTGATATTTAGCAGGTAATATTGTTTACCATTTTAGCTATCTTAGTTTAGCATGTTAGCATTCTAGCATCAGCACTAAACACAAAGTACAGCAGTGGCAGAGGGGAATGAGGTTTGCAGGTATTTGGTAAAGTTTAACCTGATGATGGCGTTAGGTGAAAAGTTAAGGGATCACCAAAGTGATTATAATTCATCATAAGAGGAAAATGAATGTCTGAACCAAATCTTATGACAATCTAACCAATAGGTGTTGAGAAATTTCACTTAAAACCACAAATGTGAACGAGTCTGTCGGCGCAAGAGCAAAGTCATTAGGATTCATCCTCTTGGTACCATGACTGTCTGCACCAAATTTCATTGAAATTCATCCAATAGTTGTTGAGATATTTCAGTGTAGACCGACCAACCCACATCGCCGTCCATAGAGCCACAGTACGGCTAAAAAAAATAAGTATGAATAGCACTACAGTAGCTACCACCAAGTAGAACCAAAATCAGTTGGTTAAGTTGTACAGATGCCAAGCATCTCGACAGCAGAATATACTGTATAGAGAGTAAAGACCATAAAAGATCTCTCATGTTGTGTTGATGCAGTTTTCTCTGCAAACAGAGCAAAGTTAACAACATTTGTTGGTGTCTTTAGTTTTTGTTGTTTCTTCTTAAATCATCACAAAGTGCCCATCAAGAGATTTCAAACAATATACTTCTTTAAATTTCCCAAAATGTCACTTACACTCCTTTTGCACTCTGACTGCTAAACACAGTGATCACACGCAGCATGGTGCCTGAGTGGTTAGCGCTGCCTCCTCACAGCAAGGTCCCTTTGTTTGAATCTTGGCCCTGGTCCTTTGAGTGTGGGGTTTGCATGTTCTGGCTGGGTTTGTGCCAGTTCCCTACCACACCAAAAGACGTGTTTCATGCTTCTTCTGGTAGTCAAACAATCAAATGATCTTCACCATGGAACTGAGAGGCAAAATACCACATTTTGTATGTGACGTGGCCAAATCTTTGTTCTTTTTAAGTGGATAACCGAGTTATCCAGATTACAATGTTGATCATTTGACACCAGTCTAAATTTTTTGGTTCTTCGAAGTTGGTTTAAAACTAATCGGGAAACAGTTCAATCCAGACTCATGTCACTGATGACTCATGAATACAAACACATGTAATACTCGACCTATTCCCTTTGAGAAAAAGAAAAACACACACTCACATAGACTTTGTTCGTCAGTGTGCAGTTGTCAGTTGCCCTCATTGTGACATACGTGATCAATCACAGGAGGCAAAGGATGAAATTTACCAGAATGCCTTATGTCTAACTGACCAGCTGTGATCAGCGATATGCCATGTGAAGCAGCGAATACAGAGGAAACGTAAAGAGCCCTCTGGTTGGCGCTGTCGTGCAGGTCCGGTCTGAACAGTCTCCACGGATACAGACGGGGCATCACACACTCCTGCTGTGGCGTGATGGGAAAGGCTTTAATTTGCTCTCATTGTGCAGCTAAGACTTCTCCCCGTGGATATAAGGGGATTAAGGCAGTGGTATTGCTCAGTGTGAAGTAGCAGCAGGTATATAATCAGATACTGTACCACTTAGCATTTACTTTGCAGGTCTAACGGTATGAGCCTCATCCTTGTATCGTATTGTTTAAAGTCGCTGCGTGGAGGCACCTCCCCATTGGTAGCTTGGCTTTTGAATGGTCCTCCAAGGTTGCCTGGGGGTAACAATGGCTAGCAGGTGGCGGCTTCTTTCAAGGGGTAAAAGCTTACCTCCAGCCAAAACAGCTACTTAACCTAAAAGTCTCTGGATGAGAGGAATAGTAAGCAGCTTGCTCTATTTGATGAAGTGATGGGTGAGAGGAGCTATGGTGCCAGGATAAGCAATTTGCCAAGACGATATTGTCTGGCTCCAAAGAAAAAAAAGCTTAGAGTATTTCAGAATGCAGTATTCAGTATGTTCAAGATTGTGACTGGCAAATGTGGCCAAAATTACAATCACAGCAGCTATTGTTTTTTTTTAGTTATTTGTTGTGGTTGTTAGGGGAGACATGATTAACCAGGTCACCTCTTAGTAACATGGTCACCCTTTCTCAATGCTGCCTGCTAATTAAGCGCTTCTTCAATTCTCTTTCAGTCAAGACTGAAGAGGGCACTAGTGGCCCAGAGTCTGGACATGTAGGCCTTTGACAAAAAGTTGCTAGTCTGAATCCCAGAGAATCTGGCCATGGAAAGTGAAAGAAGTGAATGTCTTCTTCCTTTGCAGCAGCTGTCAAGGGGTCTAATTAACCCCGATGACTTCTTTATGTTTAATCACAAGAAGCAAGTTAGTCAGTCATGAAGAAACACACTGTGCTGTTCATTTCTCGTAAAATCTCATACAAATCTGGGAGAAACATTAAAACTAGCTAAATTCTTCTCTTATACGTTCTAAATATCAGTGGATCTCCTGGTTTCTGCTGAGGCAGTTTACCTGCTGATCATTAGGGGTGTTTCCATCCACCTGTTTTTGTGTGCATTTCACTTTGCGTATTAAAAACCCTGAGTGCAAACCTCTGAAATTTGAAAAACATTGAAATATCACAAAAAGGTTTTTACACTTGTCTTACACTCTCAGAGGGCTAATTATTGGAGCTCAAGGTAACTATGTGTACCTTTTTGAGGGCAAAAAAGTACATATGTGTTCACAAGTAGTAAAAGGTACATATATGTACCGTTTCTTCTAAATGTCAAGGTACAATATCAGGAGACAGTGTGTGTTAGGCCAAATACCAAAATAAGTTAGGTAAAATATTCATTTTACTTTTAGATTTGAAGGTTTTACTGTTTCCTTATTTATTTATGGTAGATTTTAACTTGTAGGCTGTGGTTGAGTATCCTTGAAATAAAAGAAATAAAAAAAGTGGAAGATGCTGAATCCTGAGTACAGATATATGACTGATCACACTGTATTAAATATTGGACCTGTTTTTCATGAGCAACATTCTGGCAATAAAATGTTTTTTCAGACAAACAAATCAGGAGAAAGTGAGTTTGTTCATGCCTACAAAGGTACAAACAAGTACCCAATGTCAAGGGTACACAGCTGTACCTTAGGAGGGTACTGCCCCAGTGACAAGCCGTTGTACACATAAAGGTACACATTTAGCACGTTATTTCTGACAATGTACACTACATGATAAAAACAAACTGGAAACAAATTTAATGAGTTGACTTAAATGTCACGTTTCCTGCCATTGAATTGACGAAAAACAGCAGCAGGCAAAAACCTCAGACCTGTGTGGAGCAATGAGACTGTAACCTTCCTCAAAATAATACATGATGTAAACATAAATGTCACAGTCAATTCCATTTTGGGTTTTTCAGTGTTTGAGGTTTGACTGGAACTCTTGTAATGATGTCATCTCGTCGTGTCCTGCTCCTCTGCCATGGCAACGACTGGAAAATTTGTACCACCAACTGTTTATCTCGATGTATCCAATTCCTAATATTCACATAACAGTAGTAGATGGAAATACACAATAATTAAAATTTTCTTTAGCCGACTTTAAGAAATTTGGTTAAACCTTACATTACATCTGGATGGAAACTTGACTATTGTGACAGAAGATAAAATGGCTGCTGTCGTACTAACTTTCTCATAGTATTATATATCTCTCCCAGTGTTTGGTCATCTGATAAGCCTTCAAAATCATGGATCATCTATAATGGCTTGGTCACACCAGCAATTAAAACAGCAATTTTATACAATTTGCAGCAAAATCAATTGATGTCTATGGAAATTCAATGAGCAGATTCGCTTGTGGGCTTAAAATAAATCTGCACAGATCTTTCATGTCAAGTTCAACTTTGGTGAACACGGCTGACATATGAATTTGCTCCGTTGACCGACAGCAAAGAATCCTGATAGTTCTGACCTTACAGAACGGAGAGCCAGGAAGCAGAGGAAGTTATCATAGTTTATTAGACAGCAAGGCAGCTAACTTGGAGAGTTATTATGACTGATTAGCACTAGCTTTGTCCCTTGGCTGGCTAGTGTGTTAGCGGTTAGCTAGTCAGTACAGTAGTTTTTGGAGTGGCCCTGTGATTAATCAATACGTCACGAAGCTTCTAGCATGACCTATTTTTAGATGACAATCAGATAAATTTCACTGTGCCACTTTCTGGTGTGACCAGGCCTTTACTCAAACTGGACTCCCTGAATCATATTTCATTGTCGCACTGGTACCTGCAGCAACATGCCACCATAAACACAACCCTCTGCGTTTTTTTAACACAGTCTAATTTTCGGTCTGAATGCCTGCTAACTATGCCCTGTTGGGTTCAAACCTGCCTTGAAAATCTGTTGCATGTCATCCCCATTTCTCTCCTGTGAGTAGGAAAATAAAGGCAAAAATTCATCAAAAGGTATCTGTGAAATCCAATTATGCCAAGCTGATATGCACCTGTTGAGAATTTGCCTCCAAGAAAACTACCAGGAAACAATGGAATGATATTTGATCAGACACTTTTTTTTGTACACCCATACGCCTGCCTATCACACAACCACAGCTCAGTGCCAGGTAACTATTCAGTGTGCAGACGCCACTTGTCATTAACACTAGCAATTCCCATCTTGAGTCAAGCCCATGGGAATCTTTCTCATCACTACCTTTCGACATGACGTGGACACGTTATTTAGATCATGCAAATAATTAGTGAATAACAGCTGTTTATTTTCACAGCTGTGCCATCCGACTCTTCGCTATACTTACTGTTGTCCGGGGAGCAGGAGAGATTTCTTGCAAATTGAGGGTCAGCTTAAATGTACTATTTCACTAGATTGTGGCACATGAAGAGAGCTCATTAATGGCGTATTTGGTGTTTATTCTACAACACAATGTATTCAGTTCCTTTTCTTCAGTCAAGGTAACAACGTGGAACTACTCCATCACAAGTAAGAGTTCTGCAGTCAAAATGTTACTTGAATAAAAGTAAAGAACTACTAACACTTACCTTAACTTCCAAGTACAGTTCTGACGCATCATTATGTAAGAACCATTTCCTAATGTTTTCTAACAAATATATCATTGGTTAATAAATCACTTATCAACTGATAACTTAATTAATAATCAATATGTAAGACCAACCCTTGGGTTGCCAGGTTGTAAAAAATAATCTCTGCTGTTTATCCTTCTCCAACATGACAGTTGCCTTGACTGACTTGACTGAACTGTTTTCTCGCTGTTTAGCTCAAGAACACCACTTCAATGGAAAATACATACAAAGCATCTGGACCAGAAATGTACTTCTGAACAGTTTATTCATATGTACAATTGCAGATTGAACGGCTTTTTTTATAAAATGAGAAACCCATCAGCCTTTTTAATGACTTACAAACATTTACAGCTGCAGATTTCTCGATGAACAGGTCCCAGTGTGTCAGGGTCATTACACTCCTCTACAGGCTCTCCCCAGGGTCCTGACTCCCATTCGTTATGACAACAGGCGTGTTTGGAAATTTGCTGATGACTCTGTCTTTGTCAGCCTCTTAAACATGTCTTTAACGGTCTTAACATGGTCCAGTTGTTGATGATTTTGTGTCTCGGTGTGATGAGTTTTATCTAAGGATAAATGTACCAACAACCAAGACATGATCCTTGATTATAGAAGAACACAGCCCAGTATTACACAGCCATTCAAGATACGGACACTGCAGCAAGCCCGGCTTCAGGACATTTATTGTAAAAGGGGTTATCGGTAAGGCCAACACGATTCTTAACTGTCCTTATTGAATGTCCTGACTTCATAAGGAGTTTGTTTCCTTCAGGCTGCTGCTACAGGATGCTCAAAATAAAGACACAGCGCTCTAGACTATTTTTTATTCCTGTAGCCACTGAAAGACTGAATCTTTTAATTTAATAGAGACTTGCACTTTATCTCACCAGGAACTGCTCTTTATTTAGCTCTATATATTATTACATTTATATATACTGTATATTTTATTGCTTGTTGTTGACTATTGATTGTTGCTGTCCATTGTCATCAGTGTATGTGCCTGTGACCTGTGTGTTAATGACTGCCTGCAAACCAAATTTCCTCTGGGATGATAATAAAGTTGAAGACCTGCTGACATATTACAGAGTGAGTCATAACGTCTGCAAAGGTTGTCAATACACTGATTTGGCTCTGCAACTTTTCTGCTGAAGGTAAGTGGATGAACTGTCCACTAAAGGGTCCGTCCTGGTTAATTAAATAGCTGGTTATAAAGACAGAGCAGATTATTCTGGTGGAAGACACAGCAAAATGGATTTTTAGCAACCTGGCAACTCAGACGTATTGTAATAAATGATATGTGAACCATTTATAAATCCATTCATGACAACCAATAAAACCCTTATGACTTATTATAATGCCTTATATTAAAATGCTGTTTAATCTAGCAGTTCATTGACATTAAGTTAATTTAAACTATTACAGATATTTACATATCAATAATTTAGGCTTATAAATGTAATAGTTTGGCACCAGGACCTTCACTATTTGGATCTAGTATCACATGAAAAATAACGTTTGCCAAATTTAGTGGGCTGCAGCTGTTCAATGTCCCAGATACATATTTAATCAACACTGCCTATCCTCTGCTGCTATGTAAATATAAGTATAGGATCGGACTCAGTATTGGCAGATACCCAACATTACAGGCCTTGAATCAGGATTGGGGTAAAAAAAACAAAAAAAACTTGACAACTTAATTGTCACTGTTGGGAAAAGTAATCTATTAAAATATGCATCATAATTTATGAACTCATACTTTTTGAGTGAAAAACCTGCAACATAAATAAGTTAATAAAGTAAAAAGCACAGTACTTCCCTCTGAAATGTAGCTGGGTAGAAGTAGAAAGTAGCACAAAATGGAAAAACTCAATTAAAGTACAAGTACCTTCAGATTGTATTTAAATATATAATCTCTGAGATTTTCATGTAAATAAAAGTCTGTTTAAGTCACTATCTATCGCCGAATGATGCAACCACTGATGAAAGCCTGCAGCATTTGCAGTATTACGACCTGGGTGTCAGCAGCGCACAGTTCGGCTTTTAACAAGGCTTTTAACACAACAGACTCGCTCTTCAACTCACCTGTGTGTGAAGC
>NTHP01000436.1:395135-423948 GCA_003416845.1 Oplegnathus fasciatus | reverse complement strand
AAGTGCCATTGAATGGTGATGCATTCACTTACTGTTATATGTACTGAAGTGCCATTGAATGGTGATGCATTCACTTACTGTTGTATTTACTAAAGTGCCATTGAATGGTGATGCATTCACTTACTGACGTACATACTAAAGTGCATCTAAACAGTGATGCAACATCTTAGCTTAGAAAAAAAAGTAAACGAACTACATGGTGAGCAACTACAAATCTTTGAACTACATGATTTAAATCAGTAAAGTGATTTGTGATTTCCACCTGTAGGCATTGAGATTTTGTTTGTGTTTGTTAGGAAATGGGAAACGAACAATGTTCCCTTTCTACGTTAAGTGCTTTGTCGAAACATCCGTGCACCCTAACCTCTACCTCCTACCTACAAAAGTTTACACCTGACCCCAGGTGGTATTAGGCATTGTAAGGAACGATATATGCTGTCATTTGTCCAGTGAGTCTCTTTGATGGGCAAGAAAACGCGCATGACAAGACGTGTCCTTCGTGTAGATTTGGAGAAGACATTAACTACAAAGCTGTGGTTGGTTGCAGTTGAAATGTGTTCATATGTTCAGAGTGTGTGTTTATGCAAAGTAAGCGCCTCCCTTTAACATTTCACTTAGTTGCACCTCTTCAAAGATACATTCCAGACAAAAGCACATTATTTCTTTTAGTTATTCTTTAGTACAGATCCACGTTTGAGAGCAGAATTTCATCAAATGTTACCTTTGTATAAAGTGACTAATCTTTTTAATCCCCCAGTCAGATCGCCCTTTAAATAGAGCGACAAACAGATAGGGTAGATTAGGATGGAGAAAGGGCAGCTTGCTCTCCACAGAAAAACACTTTAGTAGAACTCTGAGCACCAAAAGCAAGAGTTCAGTGATAAAATAGGCTGTATGTAAGAGCATACTTCACTGTGGGGATCTTGCAGGGTGAAAGTTCACGAGGAGCTTGGATTCAAAATAGTGAGATTGTACATGATTGGCATATTGCAGACACTGAGTACTAAACAGAAAACAGATGTTTTTTTCCCTCAAATAAAATAATATCACATAAATTTCTCAAATAAAAAGCTGCTATTCCAATGAATACTATAATGGCTCATATTGTAAACTCATCACAGTATACATTTTATGTTGAGTTTCTTTTTCATTCCAATTGCTTCTACTTTGCTGATCTTTTGTTCACTTGTTTGTTGAGCTACAGTCATTAAAGCTCCTGCAGATGTCTTATATCAGGAAAGGGAGGGATTATGAGTCACTACCCTTTGAGTCACTTTGAGTTTTTGGGATTGTCAACAAATCCCATGAAAAGACCCAAACCAACAATGAATGTATCCTACTAACAACTTTTGTGTATATCTTATTCCTCTGTGCCGTAGAGCTCCATCTTTGAGGAACATTTGCTAAGAACTAAAGTGGCCAGCTGTTTTAGGAAATTGCTGACCAGTTTTAAAGAGTTATGTCTTCAGTAAGAACCAGTGAGCTTGGGGCTGAGTGCTGCAGACAGAGTAGGGAAGTCAGAAAGTATTGAGAGATAAAGCACATTGTTGGTTTTGATCTTTTTATGGGATTTGTTGACCGACAGAAAGAATGTAATAATTGGCGTTATCCTTGGAAGAAGTTTGCATCAACAGCAAATTAAAATGAGAGCAGATCAATGAATTAATTGAAATAAAGGCCTGTCACTATTGTAAGCCTGTTTCAAATAAAGGTAGTTGAATTAAATCATATATAAATATAAATATGGACAAACAGTGCCAACTTCTACCCTCTCACATGTGTGATCCACTGTTTGTAGCTAACCTATAACTGATTGTAGTTGATGAATGATCTGTACTGAATTAGGCATGTGAATGAACGTGCCATTTTCACCTCAAATAATGGACAAAACCTGCTGTTACAACACACTGCCTGCTGATAAAACAGTTTCCTGTGATCACAACTTAATTATCAAATTTTCTTGTGTGTAAGGTATATTTTTGAACTTTGGATAGAGCCAGGCTAGCTGTTTCCCCCTGTTACCAGTCTTTATGCTAAGCTACGCTAAGTGGCTGTTGTCTCCAGCTTCATACTGAGAGAGATTTGTATGGACAATCTCATTTAAAAGCATCTTTGAAGCTTGACTTTAAATAGTGAGGGATGATGACTGTCATTTATGTGCTTGTTATGTTTTGTTGGAGTAAAAACGCAAACAGCAGAGATGATGTTTGTCTGAAATGAAACACACCAGACCTCTTTACAACCTGTAAGCTCGGGCTCCACGAGAACTGATTGGGTCTTCACTTTAAAATGCGGGGCTTGTCAGGAAATGATGCCAGTGGCTGTAAACTGTTGCACATCCCCGGTGAGCTACAAAGTCCCCTGTCAGAAACCCGGCGGGAGGCTGTCGCCAACATGGTGCTTTCTGCACGCTTCCACACTTTAAAAATGAGTATTTTTTTCTCTATGTAAACTCAAGGGAAAGAAATAAACAAATAAAATGTAAAACTAAAAAAAAAAATGGCGAAGGTGAGAAAGGGAAGAATGATGTGGGAATTGGCTTTGTGGAACTTTTTTCAAAGGCGGGTTTATTTCTGTCAAACAATGTTTTAACATTTCATGGCTCCACATGAAATGGCTCAGGCGAAGTAGCTGAAATCAATTATACAATGCTAAATCTTCTATTATCCAAAGCTCCTCTGACAGGCTCAGTGATGTTCACATAACAGGTGCAGTGATAAGATCCAAAGATCCGCCATACTGATTTCTCCTTCCTCAGATTAAATTTAACAATATCTACTGCTGTATTTATACTACGTCTCCAGAGAATCATCCATTAAAATATTATTAAAAGCCTATACATTACTGATAAATGCAGTCTTCAGCTGCCTTAATACCTATAATTCATGGCAATAAAGTGAATTCCATCCAGCCTTCATCAATCTCGGCCTTTTATCAGTTTTTCAAATTGAATTAAAGTCAGTGCCTCGTTCAAAAGGGATTTAAAGCAACCTGCCTGGAATACGCCGGGTTTGTGAGCCTTCAGTCTTCTGCCTGGAATGCCAAGCAACAATTAATCCCCATGAAATGGAGCTCTGTGGCGTTGGCTGGAATTAAGGTCCTAACACAAAGTCAATCAAGAGGATCAGCGGGCCGGTGAGTGGAGTGCCAACGGCCCTGCCACCTACATATGCTAACTGATCGAAAATGAATGGTCGGCTTATGTTCCAGTGGATCAAAAAAGACCACAGCTGATGACAGGCTGCCAAATATCTAACAAATCATGTTGTTACATTTTTTACATTTTATTCAGTCAGTTTATCGGTATATCAGTTTTTGCCTGCTAGTGGCGGGGTATGAGGATGGCTATGTTGGTTGTCTGGCAAGTAAAAAACAGGCTTTGTACATCCAAATATCATCAGACCTAACTTTTGGTTGTGTTCTTTCATTTTATGTTCGTTTCCAAGATGGCAATGCCAGTCAGTCTGAAATATATCAATAACTATTGCATGGATTGCCATGAAATTTGCTATATATTCCAGGTCCCGCAGGATATATACTGATTTTCATCTTGTGCCACCAGCAGGTTTCAGATATTCAGTGAAATATCTGAACTTCTACGGATGGATTGGCTCAATATTTTGTACAGACATTAATGCTTCGTGATGATGAATCCTACTTACTTTGATGATCCCCTTACTTTTCCTGTAACATGACCATGACCATTGTTATGCTAGCACCATAGTCAAAATTTCAATTTGTTCAGTGCTTTGGTTTGTGACGAAATACCTACAAAACTAATGACATTTCCATCAGCCACAGCTGTAATTACTGTAGCAAATGTTAGCATTCTGGGCTTTGGAAAAGTTTTACAAAGATTAAACCTCCATGGCTAAAAAATATATGATACAAAGAGTAATAATTGACCATGTTTATTGCTGGAGGTGTCCTGTCAACAGTTCTACGGATGTCTCTTTTACAATGGTGGTCTGTGGGGAAAATGCTTTTTGGGCCGCAGGGAGATTTTTCGTTGCAATACCGCGAGTGGCCACTGGAAAAAATTGGAAGCAAGGCTGAGCGGCAGCACTGCCGTATCCAGTTCCTATAATACATTCATGTTGTGAGCATGTTAGCATGTTGACATTAGCATTTAGCTTAAAGCACCATTGTGCCTAAGTACAGCCTCAGCTGCAAGCATGGCTTATTTCTTTTTTTATGTTCAGCACAGGGGACCATTTCAGCTATACCTACAGTTTTCAACAGCCATTTAGCTTCAGGATTGAGTATTTTTAACATGTCACCCACAATGAGTGTCACTCAATTCACTGTGTATATCAAGTAGCAGCCTCTGGTATATTCAGGGTTGCCTTGCTGAAAATCTTATAGGGCCACGTTCTGTCTAACTACGTGGAAAATACAACAATTTAAAAAAAGAGATCATCAACATTCACATTTTATATTTATGTAACTTTAGTCCGACAGATTCAAAGAGAGACTGTGGTCAGAGTAACAGTGCAGGTGTGGCAATCGCTTCCAAAACATCAATCTATACAAGTAGATCAGATTCATCACAAAATCCAAATCCCCGAATGAACTGCAAATTGTACAGTTGGCTCCAACAGGCAGGACAGCATCATTTGTCGGTGCCTTCCAAAATGATCCGTACGACTACAAAAATGACTCGTGTGACTGTCTTCTGATCTGTCACCTCGATGATTAGGGTTTGGTTAACAGTGTTACTCTACTTCAGCCTTTGCTTCTAAAACAGGACAGTCATTTCTGCATCACCACAAGAGGTCGCTTGTTGGGAAAAAGCAAACGTAGGTCATTTTCAAACAAACAACCAATGCTGTAATTTTGATGGAGATTTACAATCTCCTGAACGCCCAATGTTTGAGTTCAAGGTGACATACTGTCAAAATATGCAGGAGTTAAGGGTTAACTGAAAGGAACATACAGTAAGTGTATTCTTTTAATAGGAATAAAAAGTACCTTAAAGGTGTAGTCTATGGTTCTAATCCAAAACAGACAAGGACTTCCCCCAAGAATACAACATTTATTATAGATTCAAACAAACGATACAACAGCAGAAACAATTAAAACTATTTAAATTCATTATATTTTAAGTACGCTTGAGTGATAATTGTGAAAACAAGTTCAAAGTAAACACACACACACATACAATTACGGGGCTGTGATGTGCAGGTGAGGGGGACCTATCACCGCCCAAACCCCACTCGTAGGACTGCTGTGTGCAGCACTTGGCCTACTCATACAGAAACATAGGGAACGAAGAACAATGTGGTCAGTTCAAAGAATCCATTAAGCTGATGTGAGGACCTACCAGAAAAATCACGAAGCTCAACCATAGAAAAAGTGCGTCACAGTGTTTGCAGTACCGGAGAACCGGCAGAAAAGCAGCATAACACATGTTCATCTCGACTGCATATATATTATGACAACCAAATTGAAAATCCAGGAGTGGGAGGTGACAACAACCCTAGAACTATGGTGGCTTGGGAGGGACATTCACTGCTGGCTTCATTAACACACGGTCAGAGCAAATGACAGATTGATTCATCATCCAGATTGTTATTTCCTTTTCGCTCTTCTTCTGTGCTTGTTTGGACATACTTTTTCTTTTCTTTTTATACTTAGTGAGAACATGCCACCCACATTTACAGTGTACTAAACCAATACTTTGTGCCCACAAGCCTCACATTCCCGTTTGCCAGAAGGCCTGCTGAGAGCTCAGCCACGTTAAATCTGCATCGTATGGTGTGTGAGAATGCCAATTTGAAGGACCCCATTATTCACTCAGAGGTCATATTAAAATGGAACACCTTGTGATTTTTCCTCCCCTTTCCTCTTGCCAGAGGCAGTCGCGAAATCAGAGGGTGAACCATTTCAAACCTGGCAACTAATTGCAGGTAGGAATAAAGCTGGTAGCCTGGCAAAGATAAACACTTTGTATAAATAGAAACAGGCAGTTACATATGCAGAAAACGTCAGTCCTTCGCATCAGAGGTGTAAGATGGAGTTGGCAGCCGGCTGATGCCAGACCTGGGTGCGCAGTGAGAATGGGCCACCCGCAGGATAATGAAGTGAGTAGGCGCTAAGTGTAGAATTGACTGCACTGAAAATACTTCATTAGCCGCACTCAGTCCATGCATTGTTCCTCTCAGAGTACACCTGAATCCTGAGCAAGGCACTCTAGTTGTATGGAAAATGAGAATGAGAGAGAGAGAAAGGGAGTGTCACAAAATTAAGGGGTTGGATTACCCAAATTACAAAAGACATATTATTCACCTCTAGTAGTTACCCTTGTTTTCTTTGTCCAAGTTTTGAGATATCTGTCTGAGATTTCTGCCCCCACACCAATGCACTGAAGGTAAAAGGAGTTTTGTGGTGCACATGGTATTGAAAAATAAAATTTAATGGAGTAGTTCAACATTTTGGAAAACAATCTTCACTTTCCTTTCGAAAATTAGATGGAAAGATTGGTGCCACTCTCATGTCTGTTCACTGAAAACACTAAAAACCTACACTAATCTTCATCAGGACTGTGTGGGTGTAGTTTTATCAGATTTGATTGACAGTGGCATCTCTCAGAATCAGCACAAGCAAACGACACCAGTGGCAGCATACAAAACTTCTTAATAAGCTTGTTGTCATTTTCAAGCTGCCATTTCTATGATTTTGCCTTTAAAGGTGCCCTGTAGAGTTGTGTGGTGAACAAACACAGTTCCATTTACATTCAGTGTGTCTCACTAAAACACATCGTGTGTGTCCTTGAGGCCTGACAACCTGTTGTCTTCTTCCTTTTTTCGCCGGCTCATTGCTATGTTTCTTGGCACAACTCTCAATCAGTGGTACTGACCTCATGTTTTGTTTTGTTTGTTCCATTTCTGGTTTTGTCTTTTAACTTCTGGTTGCGGTTTGATTGGTTCACACAACCTGCTATACATTTCTCAACGCCGGGAACACAAGTCCACTTTTTTGAGAACGTCATATGACCTGACACCACCACATTTGTCACCGATCAGATTATCAGATTAAAAAGATGATCTTTAGCACAGTGTTACCTACGGCATTATCTAGGTTACAACTAGCTCAACTAGTTTACTTTGTGTTGCAGTAATTCTGAAGTGAACTCTGAAAACAAGAAAATAGCTTGGTTTGTTGCCAGAAGTCAAAGCAGTATTATTTGATACTGACTGAACGCTGGGGTAGCGGAACAAGCTATAAACACAATTTTGACATACTGTCATCTTATAACTCTGAACGTTGGCGCAGACCTCTCTAGTCGCCTCTCTGTTAGCTCCGCTAAGTTTGAGCAAATTTGTGCTCTTCACGTTTTTTACAAGTATTGGTTGTGCTTTTTGTGAGTGGTGCTGGACAGTGATGGCGTATAACTGCGAGTCACTCGTCAAGATGAGGAAATGGTCAGCTTATGGCTTTGTGGACTCTCCTCCTGGCGACTCCGCTGCCTGGCTGGTTTGGGTTTTCAAATGTAAACATCGTAGTAAACATCGAGGAAAAGGTGGAGGGGTTAAATACCAGCTGCGACCCCGACCACAAAGCAAGACCATCTCTGCTTCCATCTATGCATTCGCTTCAACATGGGAGGAAACACAGCAAAGGTGGAGGGATTAATTAATTATTCTGTTAGCATCCTGCTAGCCAATGTACAGGCGTTAGATAATAAACTGGACGACCTCCATGCCTGCATCAGTTTCCAGCGGGATATCAGGAACTGTAATGTCCTTTGTTTCACCAAAACTTGCCAAAAATCCTGGAATACCGGACAGCGCCATTCAACCAGGGGGAGGACATCATGTTCCTGTCCACGGACATCAATCTGCCGGGCGCAGTGGACTGGGTGATGATACAGATACACCAGATACACCAGGCCAGCACTGAGAGGCTCAGGAAGAGCTTCTACCCTCAGGCCACTAGGAGTTGCTACTGTCGTTAACATTATTGGTTATTGCGTTTTTTTATTCTTTGTTCTTCTATTTTGCACTTATTTTTGTTGCATAATTGGAGGAGCCAACGGTCACACATTTCACTATGATTATACCCTGTATGATTTATGTGACAAATAAAACTTGAACTTGAAGTTGACATGGTGAACGTCTTAGCAAACAGTTGCCTATTAGCTCATCCAGTAAATACAGAGGAACATTAGCATTAATTTGGAGTCATGTTTCCGGCCACCTAACTAATGTTAGTCTAATATTCACTCTGCTTTTGGCTCTGTTTTGGTCTCCACCAACTCCTGAGAAAATTACCTGGCTCTGTCTGGCGCTAATTTTGTCTGTCTGCCGTTTGGTGATGGGCAGGTAGTGTACAGTGTGTTTATCAGAGGTTTTTCGGTGAAATGGCTGTCTGCTGCTGCTGGAAACAAAGCTGATGACAGAACCAAGAGTGAACCAAAACTAAACGTTACGGGGCTGTAAAATCAAAACAATGAGCTTAGAGACCCTAAAACGCCCTGTAGAACTGGGGGAATTGCTGAGTCAGGTGACACTTTTCTGTGGGCTTGTCACTACAAGCGACCCCTTTCACATTACACATAGTCATTTGATCCATTGTTAATATAAAAATATGAATAAGAGCAGCTTTAATTTTTTTACTTAAATGCTACTAATTTATCTTTTTAAGTCCTCATAACTTGTAATTTTATGACAAAGAATATGAGTTGGTATTTTTACAGTGCAGTTGCTAAGCTGCCAGTCTGTCTGACTGGAATCTCAAGGCTGTCAAACTAATTAACTGGTGCTGTGTTTGAGATAGTGTCTGGCTGAAGAACCCCTCACCTCGCTCTGCTTTATTGAAGCAGTACATTCAGACTTCAAACAAGAGAGGTTTCCGGGCCGAGTCATCAGGGCTGCCGCTGCTCTTTATAACACCTCTAACTCTGACTGTGACACGTGTGCTCACAATAAACTTCTTAACGAACAATCAACAAGTGGAAGTGGTCTACAATGGATATCCTCAGATGTCATTTTCAGTGAGGCGGCTGAAAAGCATGTTCCCACTCTGTATTTTTATCCAAATACACCATAAAATCACCAAGAAAATCAGTCCAGCTTCATTTGTTATCCCATGTGTGTGAATTCTGGCACTCTTCTAATCATATCTTGATAATGTGGTGCAGGTTCAAATTAGATGGGGAATATTAAAGAGGGGGGGAGCAGTGGGAGTGGCTGTTTTTTCTTTCATGAGAATGTCTGGATTTTTATTTTCATTCTTTATGTGTTCCTTATTTGCTCCAAAAGTTTTACCCTAACCAAAGTCAGTTTACCTGTTATGAGGAGTACTACTCAGCCTGTGAAAACATTTTACATTATATGCTGGATTTGTGGAGCTTGAAATTAGTAGGCATTTACCAGGCATGGAAGATCTAAGAAAAGATGGTGTTGAGTCGCATTATGGGAAATGTGGGATCTAGCGTTTTGGAACTTGACCCATAATAGGGACTAAATCTGGCGGCCTTTGCTCCATCCATCCCTAAGTATTCCAACTTTATTTTTCTGTTGCGTAGAGCCAGAGATCAATCTGAGCATGTGAAACTGAAAATTAAATGGGCAGGAGTCTTTCATTTCATCATGCAGTCATATTGATCAATCTAAATGTAGTATGATATCACAGTATGGTTATGTATGGCAATAAGTTGCTTAATTCATTCATACGTTGTTCATTAATGCATTCACATTGATCACATAAACATGTTTTGGCTTTGGTGTGATTTCATCATTTAGAGTTGGTGAAGACTACATCAGGATTTTTACTTAATTACAGCAGTAGTTCTCATACTTTTTTTTGGTCATGCCCTCTCCAGTATAGACCATTTTACTTTAAATTGTTTTTGTTGCTTTAAAGGTAAACATGTCTGTATATATTTTTGGAATACTTTTTCAGGCATGGGGATGGCCTAGTAAGACACTAGGCTACAATGTGTTCATTAAGAGTCGATTGTCTTATTAAAGAGCTCTTTGGCAGGATGCTAAGCCTACTAAACCAGATTAAGGTAATAGTTAGATTAAAGCATTTACGTGGTTCACATTAATTCCCCCAACAACTACAGTTTACAGGAGTTGTTTGGTAATCATGTCAGAGCCTGGAAGGATGTGTGGGCTATTTGTTCCACATGAAGACAAGGAAAATGTAGGCACTTGGTAATTTATTTTCAAGTTAATGAATATATACACATACAGTAACTAAGGTCAGGGCTGGCCCAAGCCTCTTTGGGGTCGTAAGTAGAACCCCCATCCTCAACCCTAATCCAGGTTCTTCAGTTGTTATTATAATGCCTAAAATAATAGGATAATTACTTCCATAAATCATTAAAAATAAACACAATATTTCGCTTTTGTAATTCTCTAGAAAGCAACAAACTACAAACTTTATTCAGCGATAGACACAGTTCGATTTTTCAAGGATCACATTAAGTAAGTAGTTTTGGAAGAGTGTGTCAGAAATGTAAATGTATAAAATGCAAATGTGTCCCATTTCTTTTCTCTTTTATATCATGTAAAATAGAACAATCAGATACAATATGCAGTTTACTTTTTTACTGTATTTTCAGACATTACTGCATATAAAGAATAATTGTTTGTAATTAACAATTGTTATCCATCAGATTTTATTGTATGACCTTATATCTACATCCTTGACTAACCTACAGAGGTTTGTCATTGTGTCCCTGCCTGTTTTATCACATACGGTGACCTGTAATTGATAATGAAAAGTTCAAATTGTCAAAGTAGACTAAATAGATATATTATATAACATATTACATTATGCAAAATATTAAGACTGCAGTACAGTTTTTTGGTGTACTTATGTTGCTTGAGAACAGAACTGAGAATATTTGCATGCTAACATGCTTCTCATGACATTGCTAACACTAATGCTGACATTTAGCAAGTATAATGCTTACCATTGTCACCATCTTAGTTTAGCAGTGTGTAAGCATGCTAACATTTGCTAGTTAGCACAAAGTACAGCTGAGGTTGATGGGAATGTCATTAGTTTTGCAGGTATTTGGTCATAAACTAAAGTATCAAATCAAATTTTGACCTGATGATGTCGCTAGTTGAAGGGCTAAGGGATCACCAAAGTTATTACAATTCATCCTGAGAGGGACATGAATGTGTGTACCAAATTTCATCCATCCAACAGTTATCAAGACATTTCACTCAAACCTTATGGTGGCTTTAGAGGAAAAGCCAGGGCATCACCAACATCATTCAGCTACAGGGTCTTGGAACCATCAATGTCTGTACCAAATTTTGGACCAATCCATCAGGTTTAAGTAGATGTAGAGATATCTTACTGAATAAGTTAAAGCTCTGACCCACTAGATGAAAAGTCAGTCAGTAGGATTCATCTTCTGGGCATCATGGATATATATACAAGATTTCATGCCAATTCATCCAATAGTCGAGATACTTCAGTCTGGACCAAAGTGGTGGACCAACTGACAGACTGTCATCCCTAGAGCCATGCCACTAGCATGGCTAAAAACCGAAAACCTCATCACCTGGTGAAGTACTCCTTCAGTTTCTGATATTGGTCAAAAATCTTATCAACCCCCCTGTAGATACGGTTATCATTTCGTGCTTTGTGACCTCTTGTATTTCATGACCAGCCCTGATTTGTTACTTGTCGCTGATCTGCTGTGACATCTCGGCACACTGTCTCTTGCTGACCACTGGCTCATGAACCTGCCCTGCAGTAAGTGTTTGCTGTCAACATCTCAACACTGTCAATCAGCCTCCAACCTTCAGGCCAGCAATCTGCCCACCACTGTGTCAGTAGCACCTCGCTGACAATCCCATGAGTCACCCAGAGTCCAACATTGTCACCGCACCGAAGCATCAGCGAGTTGGCTGACAGGCTCACACGAGGACCGGGGACGATCCTGCAGTCACATGGATGTCAAACTAACACTGCGGAACCTATTCAGCACGCAATACAGGATGGAAAGGACATTCAAGAAATATTTTATTTACTTACTTTCTATCTATCACAAACTGAAAACCATAATAGGGATTCGACCTGTTCATAACAGTTGCTCTAAACACCCTGTAACCTGCAGTGCTTCAATTGTTCATTGTGTTGTGACCTCCGTCCTTTCCTTTGTTGCTGCTTAGCCCAGATTCAGCTTGGATCAATAAAGTTAATCTTGTATTATCTTAACTTGAAAATGATTAAGGGCTTGCAGGGTCACATGACACCAGGAGCAGGATATTGCTCTCATCGATAACATACAGAAGATTTCGGGCCTCTGCTTGTACACTGTAAGGGTCATTCATTTCATAGCTGAATAAGAATGATCAACCTCTGAAGGATGCTTGATAAGCCACAAAATGCTGTCTTGTACTTGACCGACCTGCCAGATCATTTACGTTATAATGTAGAAGTGAAGTGCAGAAAGAGAAGATATGTTATGAGATTTAATGGAGGGCTCTTTAACCTTTGAGGGTAGAACGTGTTAAGCACTCAAATATAAGAATAGCTGATGATTAAATTGCCAGTGGCCAGTTTGCCTATACTGTATGTTATAGGGTAATATGGCTAATGTAAATGTGTCTATTTGACAGGAGTAGCTGGGGATTGAACCACCAACTTTAAGATTACTGGACGTGAGGCTAGTATGATGTTAGCAATGTTAGCTAATGTTATTTTGCAAACTTTACATAGATATTGCTGTATAACTGACATTACTGAGTTGTTATGACTCTTCTCTTCTTGTGCTACTGTAACACTATTTTTTAGCATTCACCATCCTGTAATTGCCAAATAAAAAAGCTCGCTTTAACAATAAAACATGATTTCATTTTAAACTTTATATAGATACTGCTGTGTAACTAGTGAGGCACTTCACTGACTTGATAACTCTTTTCCACTTGCGCTACTCTTAAACTGCATTTTAGCATGTCACAGATAAAGATTTCAAAGGGTTTATCACAAAAGTAAAACAAGAAGTAATCGCAGTGTACCTCATCAGGAGCCATGTTTGTTGTTTCCTGCACAGACTTTACATCAGGATGATGCCACACACATAAAAACAGATATTCTGGGATCAGGGAAAGTTTTACCATTATAAAAACTTCATGGACTAAAAATGACTCTTACTCTTTGTAAAAAAAAAATTACAAAGAGTAATAATTAATTGACCTTGTTTGCGGTTTGAGGTGTCGTGACAACAGTTTTACAGGCGTCTCTTTTATAATGGTGGTCTATGGGGAAAATGCTTTTTGGGTCACAGAGGATTTTTTTCATTACCGCAAGTGTCCACTGGGACATATCCAGCTGTCCATGGCTTTTGGTCATATTCAACTTGCTCTTAGTCAGGTTGGCTAATGACTTAATGTCTTTAAAGCATCTGACTCAAGAGAATTTTGAGAAATGATGGGAAATTCAATAGAGAGCTGAAGTCCTGGCATCAGTTCTAGGCTTGCTGCTGTTAGCTGGCTCGCTGGCTTCCATAACTCATTTCAATCTCTCATTGTGGGTTTCTGTCATCTGTCATTCTGAAAAACTGAAAGATGTTCCTGAGGTTTACTATCCATGTTTTAAGATAAAGAAGTATCTGTTGCAGCACTTGATATTAGTATTTGAACCCGTCGAGATTTTAAAAAACTTCAACAATGATTAATGTTTCCACCTCATCCATGATATCCACTAATGCTCTCTCCTAATGTCGTCTTTAAAAGTTTTTAGCTGTAATCAAAGCTGTCTAGAAAAAGCTTTACGCCATTGTCCCGCTATTGTTGCAGCCATGTCTGAACCAGCTGCTGATATTTATTCTTGGGTTTGTGGGAAATGGTGTTTATTAAAAGCAGCTAAACACAGAGATATGAACTAAACAACGATATTAACTTTTTTAAAATTTATTTAGACATCTGGAAATATCCTCAATCATGCTGTGGATCAAGGTCATATTCAAGGTTGGATTTTTAGTCATTTGTTTTATTACATATGTAAAAGTGATTTGTATGTAAAACCTCCAACAAGTAAACACCAGTTTCAGTTTAATTCGCAATAGTGTGGACATGGCATCGCCCTCAGGAGAGGACAGTCAGATCACGATGACAGATAACTGCTGGGATGAGAACTTGACCAATAAGGCCCATGGTAGTGGGACTAACAGTGCTCTGAGTCATAATGGAAAGATCCATATTGTAACATTAACATTCTATAGGTAGAGTATTAATATAATAGAGTCTGCTATCTATGTCTTTAACAGGAGGTCCTCTCTGTGTGCCAGCCTGTATTAAACAGTGTATCAGTGTGCGAGTTGTTAATCTGTCCATGTACCAGTGTCGCCAAGACATCGTCTTTTACATTCAGTGAATAAAATGACTCAGATGCTGATAAAATCATGCCATTACCCTGCAGTCGACTGACTTTCAACCCCCCTGCTGACTCACATTCTTCTCAGAATCATAAGGGTTTTTCATCACTATCTCATATACTATGTATAAAGCTCACAATACAGTCTGCACTTTCAAAGACCACAAAATAACAAAGCTGAAATTGAGGCAAAATTGTCCCCTGGTTATTTCAAAGAGGCAAATATCACATATTAATAGATCTTCATGCTGTTTTGCTGTGTGTTGCGATAGGCTACCACAATAATTCCTTTTGAAGAAAGACATTGACAGGATTGCCTGGTGTGGTGTTTATTTTTCGACACGCTGGCTCTCTTCGGTCTGTCTAGCTTTCACAAGCTTGCACAAAAGCTGAACCATTAATGATATCAACACACTGTTTTTTAAGTCAGTTCAGATGGATTGCTCTGGGATTTCCCAGAAATATGGCATTGTATATACTTACAAGAGAGATGGCTGACCATTAAATTGGACCGCTGAGGGATGTCATGCAATGGGGATTTTATTGTTTTTATAATATACTCTTCACCATACTTTCTCTACTTTCTACAGTGTCTTGAACTCTTTTAATTGTAATCATTTGTGAATCGCTCCAGAGGTGTTCAACACATGAAGAAATAAATCTTTAGAACAAGCTGAACTCATTGTATCGAATCATCAGTGTCACTGACTGAATCAGAAGTTGATTTGGTGACTGAGGGTGCCGTTATCATCGCAGTCATGTTATGATGTATGTTGTACAGTATGTCAAACGTCGCTACTTTTTTGTTTTAAACAGTCTCTGATTTATATGCTCTCGACGGACGGACTGCGTTCCGAGCCGACAGAGTGCAAGACTATGGCAGGTCGAGGGGAGGCGGACTCAGTGATTAGCTAGTTAGCTAACTAATTGCAAAAGGCTACATAGAGATGAGTTGGCTCAGAGTCAAAGAGGCAGATTGAGCGGAAGCAGAGAGGTTTGGTTGCACCTGTTTGGGTGGGACAACTGATGTGGATTTTCTTATGATTGGTTCGCGGAATTAATTGACATTGAATTGAATTTTTGTAATAAATATCTGAGCAGAACCACGCCCAATTCAAACCCAATATCATGAAAGTTACAAAAACTTAAATGACAATATTTCGAATTTGGATTGAAACTCATTTCTAATACTTGTAGATGCTTACTACTATGTACAGAAGATCCTAAATTACATAGTTAGAAGGCTATTGAGGATTTGAGTTTCCAGAGGCTTTAATTACAAATCTGATTCTGATCTAAAAGTGATTCATTTGTACCTATAAATATTTCACCATTGTTATTTGTGTTTGACACTTGTGGGCAGTAGTCAAAAATGTTTTTTCCAAAGATAGTTTCTGTCATTTTAGGTAGTTCTTATCACGCTGATGTTTGTTCTGATGTTTGGTTTTAATTAGTTATTTGATGCTATAAAAAGGGGGTGTGACATCATGATTGACAGCTGTCAATCACAGTGAAATGGTCGCGGAGGCACCTGCAGACGCCTTTTCGGGAATTGTATGTAGAGTAGGAACGTTGAGAGGAGAAGTAACTGTGACTTTAGCAGGTGATCGTTAACTAGCAGTCACTAATTACTGATTTCCGATCGAGTCGGGTGGGTGTATGGGCGGGACTTCGATACCATGGCTCCTTCCCCGATCACTACTGCGCAGACTCTGGCTCCAAATGACTTCACCAGCGCAAGATGGCAGCGCCCGTATCCGGGATATTTTGGCTTCACTTTTGGACAGTGGGAGGAAGTGGAGACGCCTCGTCCATCTTTATATACAGTCTATGGTTTACACATCCAGCAGACACGGTACAACTTTAGCATGAATCTGAAGTGCTGTTTCTGGCTATGTGTGAAATATAAGTCTAATCTCCTTTTAGCTCTGTGTTTGAGTTCACCAACACTGGAGGAATGTGAGTGGCTCTTTAGGTACCAGATATTTCGCTACAACCTACTCACTAATGTTGTTTGTCAACCATTTAATGTTGGGTACAGTGGGTTTACCAGACCCTTCTTGCTTTTTTGCGGGCCATATAACCAAAACAATGAGCTAAAAGAGGCTAAAAATGCTGAGGGGAACTGTAGAGTTGGGTGATAATTCCCTTTGGGTTTGTTAATTCAAGCAACCCTTTTCACACTACACATAATAATGTGACCCATTCTTCATTAAGAAAATGATTAGTGCAGATTTAAACATTTCTTACACACATTTGATAACTCTCCAGATGAAAAAATGGGGTGAGGGAAATGTGGAAAAAGTTGACTGCCTGAGTTCAACTGTGGCGAATGAGCAGGAAAAGAAAACGCCTGTTTCCCATGTAATGTATCTGAACTCAACTTTATTAGAGACTGTAAATTATTCATTAACATTCATTGATATTACATAAATCCCATCTGATTTTCAAGCAGATGACATGTATAGACAGCAGTGGCACAGCAGACAGTTTAATCTAAATATATTCAGATGTACCCTCAGAAGTGAAATCAAAGCAGCTACAGAGTTAGTTTGTGTTGCTGTCTTAGAAATAGCATGTTGTTTAATTAGTTTGTTTAACAGTATACCTCACTGAGGTTTTGAGCCACGCTGTTTGCTTTCCATTTATATCACTGTCTTCAGCTGTAATTAACACAATGATTCAATGTCTTCCATTTCTCAGCAG
The DNA here is from genome assembly GCA_003416845.1 of Oplegnathus fasciatus. NCBI lineage: Eukaryota > Metazoa > Chordata > Actinopteri > Centrarchiformes > Oplegnathidae > Oplegnathus > Oplegnathus fasciatus. Next base: position 406,893 of record NTHP01000436.1, on the reverse strand, counting down.
ACCAAACAAAAGTATAAGAAAGTGAAACTGTGCAAAGCCGTAAACAGTGCTGAGGTATGCGTGAGATGATGTACTTAATAAATCAGCTTTGTACCTCTGTAATACACTTATTTAAGTCCAATGTAATGAATGTCACTTGAAGGACTTAGTGCAGTCTGGAAAAAAATGAGCGTTCAATTATTGTGGAGTTAGAGCAATTTGAAAAGGTTTCCCAGCCTCCCCCCACCTGGAGCGTACGTGGAGGCTGGTGTTCTCTCTATTTTGCCGTCTGCATATGTCACCTGTAACATTAATTTGAATAATAACTGAATGGTCTCTCCCTTCACTGTTACCTTCCCCTCCATTGCCCTCATAGCCTCTGTGAGGTGTGAAAGGTCTTCTCATTTGCGTCCCCATTGTTCTGAACACGTCTGTGGGCGTTCAGAAACCTTTCAGTCTGGACAGATGTTGAATGTCAACACTGAGCAGTCAACGGGGGATTTTCTGCAAGCTTCACAGCACATGAGAAAACCTGGACTTCACCTCTTTGATAAAAAAAAAAAACCAAACATAATTTGATGGTGTGAAATAGAATAACTAGATTTTTTCTTTAAATTGCAGGTTATTCAAAATGATAAGGAAAGGTAAGTAGGGTGCACTCTGTAATCCTCCTCCTCTGCAGCTCTGGTTAAGTGATTCACTTTCCGCCCGCTGCCTGCTTGCTTGCTTGACGACGCTGCACTTTGCTGGAGTTTGGCCGAAACACCCATCTGAAAATCTACAAATGCAAATTGAAATAACAGCCTTGTTGCAGCGCAATAATTCTGCTGTGACAGATCAACGGGAACATTTCAACCATTCCTCTTCCTCCAGCTCCTCTTGCTACTCAGTGCTACTCATTAGGCCCATAAATAAAGCTCCTGCTGAAAAGTTTTACAGAAAACCGCATCATGTTCTTATGTAGAATACAGACATCAACTTTTCTCTCCTCGGATCCCCGCACCATATCTTTTTTTCCCCCCCTTTTTGTTTGGGATTTCTTGTGAAGTTGGCACACTTCAAAGCCGTTGGATTGACAGCACTGCAGACTGAAAGATCCTATTCATCTGCCTGGTGGAATTATGCAGACATCTCTCTTGAGCACCACTTCAGAACCTTGCTCTCTTTACTTTAAATATCTGGCCTCTGCATGACTCCCCGCAACATGCTGAAAAAAATGTATCTGTGAAGGAAAGGAATAAAAAAAACTCTTGAAGAGAGAAAGAAATGAGCTAGTTTAACACAATATTGCACATCAGTTAAACATCCTACAAGCTGTTAAATGGAATGACACCAGCGAGCGTTGTGAGTGTGGGATGTTGGAGACGAAGCGCTGAGAGAGAAAAACACAACTTTTCCTTGCTGTAACTGTGCAGAAGAATAAATCTGCTGGAGTATATGGAGATGACATACACCAGACTGCCAGAAAATGACAAGTAAGACCCAGCACATATGCACGACTAATGAATTTTCTGCCCCATTTTGTCCCTGCAGGTCTCACATTCTTGGGTGAGCTGTTGCGCTCCCAGGTGTCGTCTCTGCGTCCAGATGAGGCACGTGACCGTCAGAGTCGTCCCTCGCCAGCTGAGCATGTGCAGAGCAGCGACTTAGCCCTGACCTCCCTCACCGCCACCAGGCTTCCCGCTCTCTGGAGAGCGCTGCACTACTCCTATTATGTCATCCATCATGGCTGTCATAATGCTATCTGCACTAATATTACAAACAAAGCCGGGGTGCCAGAGTAGTTTATCCAACACAAAACCACAGTGTGGTATGATGAGGCAGAATGCAATGTCTCAGTGCTGGAGTTTGGGTAATAGACAACATCAGCAGATTTAATATAAGATCTTTTGTGCAGGACTTTTTAAATCAGATTTATGCAGCATAATCTAGGGTAATCTGTGGTGTGCATATCAAAACAACATGAATCAAAAGAACATTAATCAAAAATATCTCCATAGCCAGACGCCACTTGGGTAAACTAGAAAATGTGCATTAATTGATTTTTTTGGCCACTTGTGGGCAGTGGGAAAAGCTGAAAACAGCACAACACATTAAGCAGACTTAGTCATGTTTGACCCACCTGATGAATGTAACTCACTCGTGCAGCTCTGTTTTGGTCGTGTCGTGTAGCTCTGTTTTGGTCACCACCACCTCCCAAGGAAGATATCTGGATCTTTAGCAGCTAGATGTTCCACTTTCTTCGCTACGTAGCTTGTCGCTAACTTTTTGATGTCTAAAGGTGACCATAATGTGTTGTTAATGTGTGCACACAGCGTGCAGGACTTTTTATATGCATTAACATTCTACTAATAATAGGCTAAAACATAAATGAATAGGCTACATGCACACACATAACTGTTGATGGTCAGTCTCTTATTTTACAGAACCTTTATAGTCAAGTAGGCTAACATTAACAATGACAAATAAATAGGACCTTTTTTTGAGCTCATTTACAAAAGTTAAGGCTATTTAGTAGTCAAATGCTCTAAGCAAACCACCAAACAAGTTGTTCTGCAGAACAAACTGCAAGGTGTCCTACTGACAAACTTAAGCGTAGCACCTTTAAATTATAGATAACAATACTATTATCAATTTTATCAGCTGCATCAGGCCCATTTAAACTGGCTACCCAGATTTCCTTTTATACATTTTCAAATATAAAATACTATTTATACTTTGGCTTGACTGAATACTGATGGTTGTTATTTACTGAGATATGTGCATCCATATAGCCCAGTATGCCCATTCGATATTTAATCAATAGTCACTGTCAATCCATTGCCATCACACATCACTGGTCCCCACAGACGCTGCTGGAAAGTGCGAGTTTCATTTCATGCACGAGCATGTAAACACATGTTCACGCGCGATGCAGTTATCTTTTCCGACTTGCAGTTTATAAACACCGTTGCCTGTTGGTGTTTGTCAAACGTAATAAATGTTTTCTACTCTCACTTTTGTCAGGCACAAAGTCACAGAACAACCCTGGAAGCGGCAGAAGATGCACTGCTCAGCTGGGTTAGACAGACAGACAGACAGACAGACAGAAAGAGATGCACATCAACTTAATGTTTCTGTCATTTGCTGACATCAAACTTGGAGAGGAGAGAACACACGCTCACCTGATTGCTGTTCCCGCAATTCACTCTCATGGTGTATTTTTTAACTTTTCGTGACCAGAAGGATAGTCCCGCTTCATCCTCTGATCAAATTTGCAAACACTGACACCCGCTTTGACACGAAGCAGAGCGGGGCCTATGCAGCTTTTGCAACTTGCGTCGTGAGCGAAAAGGGCCACCTGGCTCTGGTAGAAACAAACTTGCTTGCCAAACACCAAAGCGAGGTGGAAGCCAATGACGTGGCAGTAATTTTGGGGTGGCATCTGGGGTGGCCAATCAGATCGTGTTAATAATCAGATCAAAAAAATACTGATTAGTGCGGCTTTAAAGTAGAAGTCAATAGGATTGAGAAGAGAGTGGACTTGGAAAAACTGAACAAGTACAACTTCCAGGTCCCTCCTCCTCCGTCACCGCTGCGCTCCAGCTCATCTCCAAAGCCCCTCCCCTGAAAAATAGCTGAAATCTTCATATTCCTTCCTTGTTTTGATTCTAATACAAATGAGCTACTTATTATTTGATTAGTCAGTTATAAATTAGGATAAAATGTCCAGGACATGACCAATTATGATTTAAGAGTGACTTTGCATATCATGGATTTTATGAACTGTCAAAGACAACAAAGACCACTGAAGCTTTTTTTCAATATGGACACATTTTATAACATAAAAACAACATTCCAGCTTGAATAAACAGTTATAGAGCTAACTGTCAATCTGTAACTCATTTAAAAAGTAACTTATAGCCTCCTCCATTTCCTCCTCCAGCCTGAGCCGGGACCAGTCCCACTGACGCAGCTTTGTCTGGCTTGCCTGGTAAACAATGAGCATTTATCACAATGTGCTCCCAATTATTACCATGTGGATCTTGTTAGACATTTTATGTAAAACGCATCCCCCTAACAATTGTCTAATGATGAGCATACCGGTTTGATGACAATTACATTCAGTCAAGTTGAAAAAAGAAGTTTGGTGCAATGAGATCTAAGATTAAGACCATCCAGCGTAGATGCAATCAATATGTTGTGACGAACGTTGCTTTGTAGTATAAGCTGCGATGGCTGCAGCAATTACAACAGCGTGATTACAAGACTAATTGGACATAACAGAGTAATTGTGAGTTAAACCACCACAGCCGCAGTGGTATGAGGAACATCCGCTGAGCACACAGAGGATGAGTGTGCTGCTGTTGCTGCTGAGCTGGCTCTTCCCTAAACAGCTTGTAATAATGTTGGAGGTACAGGCAGCGTTCACATCACATCCCCTCTGTGAACTGACGCACCCACACCACCCCTCTGGCAAAACGCACAACAGCTGTTCTGGAGACAGATGAACGGTGAGGCAGAGGAACCCGTCTGACCGTTTACCTCCAACATCATCCATCATCGCTGACAGCTCTCGATCATTGCTCATATTAATAAAGCCTTCCCATCAATATTGTGGGCCAGGGTATTCCCCAGTGAGCTGCTCTCTGTCTTGGTGTCTTTGTATGATGATCATAAATCTAACCTCTCAATGGCCAATGAATTAGACTTTATACATAGGAGATACGGATATTAAAGAGAGTTGGAAGGGGTTGTAGAAGGTTTTCTATGGAGTGCATGAGTGCACACAGTGAAAGAATGCTGAATGCACTTGTATGTGCATATATTATATGTGAAAATGGCCTATGAAAGTTCCTAAAATACCTTTGAAATTAAAAATGCGGGATCAAAATGTTCACAAGGTTTTTATTGAAAAGATTCACATATGAGTGTGATAATTGTCCATCTTGATCCAACTTTGTGTTTTACAGGAGGCCATCACTAGATTCCATTAGTGTTTCCAGGATAAGAGTTTTATTGGAGCATTACTATTGTTTCCAATTTGAAAGAGTAGAAATGTTGGCACTGTACAGCCCGTGGTAGAAGATGATGCAACTACAGCAAAAACTAGGGCTGTAGCCAGGATTTTAGATACGTAATACATAATATATATAAATTACTTAGTTGCATTTAGAACAAAAGATGGGCAAAATTCTGGCTCAAAGCCTTCTCTACACTACTAGGAATAAAATTCTGGTGAGTAAGCCTTTTGTAGTTAAAATTTGAACAACTGAGTCTGAAAATACCTGAGAGTGGATCATTCAAAACAGAAAAGGTTTGCCTTCTGGGGAGCATGAATGTGCTCAGCATGTTTCATGGCAATCTGTCCATTCTTATATTTCGTATAGTGGATATTATTTTGGCCTGATTTTGGCACTACAATGAAGGTCAGGGATCCATTTTATTCATTCATGCCCTGGGGATGATGAATATTTACAGCAATAAAGAAAATGTGGTCATTGGGCTTTCGGGATACCTTGTTGTGGATCAATGTGTTGGTCTAGAGGAAAATTTGACCTGGTAAGGTTAAAAATGATGAGTAATAATCCTCAAACTTCATGTCAGTCTGGCTGGTATCTGTCAAAATATCTTGCTTTGGAACCAAGTCTTAGATGGATGGATGATGGATGGACAGACTAGATGACATTGCAGTCAGACTCTGCCACTAGCAGAGCCAAAAGGTGGGGCAGTTAAAGCTTAAAAATCAACTCACTGTGGAATGGAGAAAACCTCACTGACTTCCTTTGTAAGGCCTGTTTTGTTTCCAGTGGAAAATACTTTAAATCATGCAGTTTGACTGTATACAGTATTTGCCAATATGTAATTCAAAGGTATTCTTCCACAGAGAATTAAAAGTCCCTTATAAGAAGATAAAAACATTCATACCTTACCTTTTACAGACTTTTCCACTAAGTCCCAAGATGGCACTTCTGCAGAAATAAAGTGAAATACAATTTATATACATCTTCTACCTTGTAAAGAAACATTTTTCTGTCACTTGGATAAGCGTAAGATACTAAAGTTACATTAATGTGTTCAAATTGAGTTTTCCATGCTGCTGTGTAGCCCCCAGGAACGCTGGCATACAAAAGTGCTCCGGCTTTTTTGAGCTGCTCGGAATGCAAACTTGTCACCAACGCATTCAGCAGTGCACTTCAGTTCTGCAGAAATATAGGTCTGAAGCAGATTATATAAGTGTTAGTTTTGAAGGTCTGTGATGTGTCTCCTTGATGCGGATGTGACTAGAATAAGGCATTGTTGGAGCTCTGTGCAGAACTTCTGAAAGCGGAGCATTCCTCAGATGTAATCTCCTTTGCCCAGATGAAAGGCCCAGTCATAACGGACCATCTCCTGCTTATGAGGCCTCTATGGAGCAGGTCTGTAGCTTAGAAGGAGATTACAATGGATTTACCACTGATCTTGCACACTCCTTTGCAACTCCCCCACCTCCCCCGCTACCTTCACCTCCCAAAAGTACCACTTCGTGTGTGCTGCAGCCAATTGTCACCAGCTTTGTTATAGCTTTGTAGGTATGTGAAGCAGTGATGAGATCGAAAGCTTTAAGCTAAAGTGGAAAACTTGCTCTGCGGTCAATCAGAGGGAGCTGCATTTATGATCCGCACAACAGCACAGGAGTGATTCTTTCTCTCAGCTCAGGAGTTTATCGAAATCTGGGTCACTTCATGATAATGGGGTGAGAATGCAGTCATAAGGATGAGGTCACACTGGGGAATCGTTCAAATCCCGCTCTGCCCTGCAGATGAAAAACCCACTGTCTCTCCTCCGAAACGCAATATAGGTCAGTCCTGCAAGGATGTGTATGCAGCACATACAGGGGGGGGTTGCCGATGAATAATTAATGCAACCGGATAGTTGGGTGAAATAATCCGATGTTTGTGTACCAAATCAACGGGATGAGCAACACCTAGCTGTGCTTGCAGCGTAGCCTCAAAGGGCACGTACCAAGGGACAAGGCTAAGTTGCAAGTGATTAGTCATGTTTATTACTATAGACATCAGCAATCTCCCATAAGGAGGAACTACAAAGAGCAAGAGAGAAGGAAGCAAGAGTTTCATCATGTCACCTCACTATGTTCACATGAATTCATCATGACAACACATTTGCTTATTTGGCATTCATTGTATTTGGCTGCGACCCTTTCTTCATAATTTGCAGAAACAAGTATTTTTTATCAGAAATGCAAAGCAGGCCTGTTTACGCTTTTTATCAACGTAACATTTTTCTTAAATTTGTCTGCAAAATTGTCAGTGTTTTTCATTTAACGACTCCTGGCAACTATTAAAGGCCGACTAAGAGCACTTGGTCAAAGGGCCTAAAAACTCATTTTCTCAATCCACTTCTTCCTCTGAGAAATGGGCTCCTACATGAACACAACATGTCTTTTTTTACTGTATTTGTGCCTTTGTCTTTAAACTGGTTTGAAGCGGTTGGGGCTCTGTTGGAAAAAGGTTAAGTGACAGACTTCTTTGCAACAAACAGGATTTAGCAACATTTCAATCAGAATCTGGTGACAGTTATTAGTGCTTTTTTTTTACAGGTCACTGATCAAACCACACCCACATAATCCCTGAATAAGCAGATTAGAGTGTTTGAGTGTTAAACTGTTAACAAATAACACCTCAGGATGAATTTTTTTTTTTCTCTAAATTTCCTCTCTCTTTGAGTGTGGCTAATTTAACTGTGAGTGTTGCTTGTATGAGTAATGTTATATATAGGTTAAGAATATATTGCAGTTGGGTTCTTTGGACTCATGACCTGACTTTTCTCAGGTCACTTTAGCATAGCTAGCATCTCTAGTTAGCTAGCAAGTTACATTAGAGTTACATTGGCATTTTCTAAAGGACTTAACTGGACAACTGAATAAACCCCAGACTGGATCACTGCATCATAAGAAACCTTTGATAATCGTATGCATAATCTTGGCAGTAAGAGTAGAGAGTAGGAAAGTGACTTGCACATTTTTGGTCCTACACTCCTCTTCCATCTTTGTAGTCTGAAGAAAAGATTGTTATTTTTGTGGTATGTAAATTTTGCCTTTGATATTTGTGTATTTACTGGTAATAATTTTTATTTTCTTCCTTGGCCATATATGCTATTTTTATATTTAGCTGTCTTGGCACCCGGTTTCCACTGGTAATATCATTGTCAGAGACAATTAAGTTCAATGACAATTAAGTTCTCCTGAGTCTTTGTACTTGTGGTGAAAATGAATTTTGGCATGTTGACAACATTACAAATTCACTGAAAAAGTCTTTTGTCTTTGCAGTGTGCACCGGCTTGCTGCTCCTGTCTGCAGCCCGATTCTAAACTGTGCTTGGAGGGTAAATTTCTAATATGAATCAATAAGACTGTTTCAAAAATCCAGATGGCTCTTCAGTGACGCTAATTTTGAAACACTTATTCTTTAATTATTGCATTCCTCATTTGTGGGTGAAAAATTGAGAATGATTGAAGGCTGCCTTTTCATTGTGGTACATCCCTGCCGTTTCCTCCTCTGAAGTCTTTGTTTTCTCTCCTTAGACCATTTCACTCCTCAGTCTTTTGATCTAATGTAGTGTAATTGGCTTGTTTCATTTGTTAAGTCAACAGAACTTGCTGTCTCACTTGCTCTGATGTGTCTGATGTGTCAGAACGTCTTATCAGGCTTCAGACAAGACTCTTTCAAGCTCATAAAGACCTCATTTACCAATTATGTATAGACGATGAATCAAATACTGCTATTTTGTTTCACATAAAACTTCACCAAGGATTTAGACGCTCTTTTTGTTCCATGTGTTGTTGTGTATTTTATGTTCATTTATTTTGCATCTTCCACAAATAGCTCATATGTCAAATTCTTTCAGCTTTCGGAGGTCTTGTCTACATCAAATAAAAGCGGGACTGTTACGTGCCCTATTATATGCCAGTACAATGCCAGCTGAGTATGAAGACATAAAACACGAATAAAGATGGAATGAACCACAGCACCCCGAAGAGACGCTACCGCCACAGAATAAAGGAAGCAGAGCAAATATTGGATTCTTTAAAAATGTTGACTTGAGGAGAAGAGAAGGAGTCAATACTTTCATTTTTCAAATGGGACATGCATACAAATCATGCCCTTGAATTTTTGTAACTAAATGTTTCATCCAGTTTAGCCAGCTTTACAGTCCACTTTTATTCTGATTTGATTTCTATCTGGTCAGTGGTAATAATGTGTAATACAGGGATTCATTCCACTGTTATTTTTGTAACCTTTGCCTATAGACATTCACAGCATACAAATTTCCACAAAGCTGTTTCTGAGGTCTCTGATGCTCCTGCTCAATACAGCCACCTTTTGTGGCCCCTTCTGATAACCCAGCGACTCCACAGAGATTGCAAACAGTTTCAGCAGTTTCCTGTTAATTATACTCATGTGTTACAGTAATGGGATTTTTTTCAGCAGTTAGCAGTGTAAGGGATTACAATTTGGAATTCAGTTATTACATTACAGTTACTTATACCAGTATCAGTTTCCTCTATGTGCGTTCAGTGCATGGATGTATTTTAAGAATTGCAAAACGGACTCCAAGATGGTGTCCATTACTTTGCTTGACAAAAAAGTTTTGGCGCTTCCTGGTTTGCCTGTCCATAGACCAGACCAGCACATAGCCAGGTACTTTGCAAAACGTCATGGCCGCGCACCTTTTTGGGGAATAGAAAACCGAAGATCCTATAGATGTCACTGCAATTTGACGTATGTTTGGATTACAATTTTGACAAGTTTGTATGGAATTATTTTGTGTTAAACAAGCCTTTATAGACATGTTCAATAATTATTCTGCTACCTTGCCTGAACCTGAGTGTTCACGATACTTTAATAAATTAAGGTTGACGTGTCAGCCATCATGACCCTTCAGTCTTCCCCCATCCTAGTGAATCAGTGACCCAACCCAGTAGCCAGATATTGCTTATCTGGACATCTACACATAATTGATTGATTTAGCAGATGTCGTTAGGCCAACCTGTTAATAGCCAACTGTGTGATCTAGGTAGGCTGAGATTTAGTTGGAGATGACAGTCATGTTTACTGATGCTGCTATACTGTATGACTGTACTCCAGCAGCCTCCCACTCAACCTAGCTATCCATTAGTAGTATCTGTCACCAGCATCATTTACATTTACATACATATAATACAAAGAGTAATAATTGACCTTTTAATACATGGTTCTGCGGGGGAGGCTCTCGAGGGACCGCTACGACGTGCACGACATGGGTCACGTGGCCGATGGAGTCAGCTGAGGTAACACTGGAGCTATAACATCATTTTGGAGCTGTACATTCCTTTATTATGCAATAATTCTCTGGCCACTGTCTATATTCACTGGCATCCTCTATATTAAAGACTTTGAGGGAGAAATCTGCAATAGTGTAACAGTAATGCAGAAATGATCAAATAACTTAAAGTTGGCTATTGAAGGGATTCTTGACTGTGGTTTTCAACACAGATGCCATCGTCTGTCATGTGACATCACCTCTCAGGTCATAGCGGTCTCCCTGTTCATCTGGACATAGTACCATGGCACATGGACATGGGGTGAAGCCGCTGGCCTCCACCAAAAGAAGAGGAATATTTATATGTTGCTCGCTGTTAGCTAGCTACTGGTAAGGCTACATTCAGGAATCACCTGGGTTTTATTTAGAGTTGGAGAGTGTGTGAACCTGCAGCTTCACTGTGAGGACAAGACTTGTAGAGTGTTGCATGCAGTCAAAGAGGCTAAGCTGTCGATAGTCAGTAGGTTAAATATCTCCAAAAGTTAACATCACGCTCTTTGCTTGTTCAACCACAATTTATCTCTCTCTTTTTTTTACATCTACATTTGTGAAATACAGAAGATACAGATGTGGGTGTGGTGGCTTTCAGGTTGCTCAGGGCAATATATATCCAAAAATGTTCATATTTGCTGTGCTGTAAATTATTCAACAGTCAAAAAATTGACTCAAAACAAAACAAACAAAAAAATAAACCCGAATCAGCAATTTATATGTCATTGTTGAATGTAAACCTCTTCTCAAGTTGTTGCCGTTGATTGCATTGTTCAAAGAACTTTCCCAACACTGGTTTTGTCATCATGCTGCTAAACAAAGACTAGGGGTGTAACGTTACGTGTATTCGTCCCGAACCGTTCGCCACAGGGTGCCCTGTCACAATTACTGTCAAAAGTCTATTTAAGTCTACTACTCGCACGTGCGGAACAGAAATTATAGAGCGCAAGTTTTACCCAGAAAGTTTTGCCAGTGCACTACTTGTTGTCTATCAGCTGTAGCGTACTAGTCGGCTTAGCCCGCTTAACCAGGTTAGTCAAGCTCATGTGGTGTTGCTCCGTCCGGATGGCAAACACAAATAAGAGATCAGAGCTGGGGGACCCTCCCGTCACATTTATTTACATTATTGCATTACGGTTAACCGGCTAGTTACAGCGAAAATGGACAACAATCAGTGTCAAATTACATGCAGACATTGTTCAGCTGAAGTTGGGTTTGTCTGTGGAAACACTTCAAACATGTAATTTGAGACGGCATCACCCAAATGTGTCGGAATGAGACAACAAGAGACTGGAAGGCGAGTCCTTCCCCCCCACAGCATTCAGGCAGCCTCTCACTGCAGATTCAGACAGTGCAGAAGTAATAACTGATGCTATAAGAGTGCTTATCACTGCGGATATGAGACCATAGTCGGTTGTAGAGAATACAGGATTTTAGCATAAAGTGCT
>NTHP01000436.1:368194-387172 GCA_003416845.1 Oplegnathus fasciatus | reverse complement strand
TTTTTTTTTTTTTAACAATATGGCAATATTTGAGTGCCTTAACTGTTACAGTAATAATTATGGCCAATGAGCCACTGTTGAATGTTTACATTTTTCAAAATAATTTTTTCCCCCTGCCGTACTGAAAATGTACTGAACCGTAACCCCCAAAACAAGGTAAATACCGAACTGTGAATTTTGTGTGCCAGTACACACCTAATAGAAACTGTTGGTTTTTTTGTGTGGATGTGAAATAAATCTAGTATGAACAGAGAATCGTTTAGTGTTTCAGCTCAGTCTCCACAAGATGTGAAAGATTCATTAAATTCACAGATGATTTAAACCTTCATATCAGATGAGAAGCAGGAAAAACACTCAAATTGTGTTTTCACATGACAGCAGCGATAGTCAGCGGGTTGCAGTTCTTATCTTTTTATTTATATTTAACCTGGACTTCACAGTATGAGTACCATCAGCATGCTGAATTATTTATGTAACTACTGGCCTAAATTTTGAGTTTTCCTCCTATATGCACAAGTCGAGGAAGTGTCTGAATACTAATGTTACATGAGTTCAGCAAGAACATGAAGTTCTGGCTTCACTTTTTATTTTATCACCATAATGAGGCAACAAAATTCACTGTCATAGGAGCCGGCTTGAGAAGCTAAGGGTCACCATAAACAACAGAGGCTAGGACTTTATGAGACCCAAGAGATAAATAGGAGCTGCAGAAAAAGCATTCTTGTTAGAGAACATATGTTTCACTCGCATCCCCTGCGTAAAGGTCACAGTGAGACAGAGTAATGGCTGTAGCATATTCATTGCTGCGCGTCTTCATCCAGGCAACCATCCATTTGCCGCAGATGAGCAGGGGGGACCCCCACATCATTTATGATGGTGAAATTATGTACTCAGTTGCTGCGAGGGGAAAAGCAGAGTTATGAGTTACAGTATTATGACTTTCCAGGGTCTAATGAAGACATCACTTTGCCGCTGAACTGCAAAACTGTTGCTGTTTTGTGCCATATTTAAGGATATTATTGAACATTTGGATAGGATTGGAGAGCCTAGGCAACTATACAGCGTGTTTTATAGGCATATTGTCACCCTTAGTGCTGCCTTTTATTCATTTCCTCTTAGAATCTATAAATTGTGCATCCTAAACGGATGTTAATTATTTCATGATTTTTTCATTGGTGTCCAATGAGCTGTAAGACCACTGACAGCTTTCTTGCATTGCTTACAAGGATTTCATTTCACATTTTCACAATAGGACAAGTAAGCTAGCTAATTAGAGAAAAATCCAACAGAAGGGAGGAGGTAGTACATCATGGTGCCAAACTGTACTGCTTTGTAATTTGCGGTTTTGGGTTGAGAACAAACTGTGATACAGTGGGAAGGGTGGGGGATTTTTCATCGGAAACTCACTTTGTAGGCCAGAAAATGACTTCTGAACAACCCCAACAGCCCCATGCAAATATACTGATGTCATTTTGTGCTTCAGTGTGTTACTTGCAAGTTGTAATCAATTACTCATTATATGGTACTCATTGAAAAAGTAAACACAGTACTTAAAGGTTCTCCTCAGCTTTATAGTGACTTTCAGTTCACTCTCACTACTCTCATAGCAACTGAGGAACTGTTTGCTAACAAGTACCCATGTCAACTTAAAGGTGCTGTGTGTAACATTCAGACATGCTTGTTAACAGTGACACCTGTAGCCGTTAAGTCAACTGCAGGCAGCATCCTGTTGCTTGTGCTTGCGTGTGTGCTCGCACTACATAGGCGCGAGCCAGCATCAACCAAAACAGTGGCGTGACACACACGGGACTGAACGTGATTGACAGGCATCATGTTGACAGCTTGCTAGCCAGCTTTATCAACCACTGTTTGTCTAGATTTCACAGAGAGGCCCATAAACGTCAGTATAGCTACATTTGTTGGGTGAAAACGCTAACAGTGAGTGAACTAGACGGAATATTTTAAATATGATGTGTTGCCACACTTCACACAGCCTCCAACTCTGAACTAAACCATCAAATTCTTGACTGTGTCTCACAAGTGGCTAATGTTAGCTAACCCACATGTAAATATGAAAACTGATATCAATCCTCCATTAAACTCCTGGTAGGACAGCGAACAAGTCGACATCGAGGTAACAGAGCATTAATGGGTTTGGTAACTGTAATGTAATTACTGAATTTCATATTGCAATACCTTCCACTTAATGTTACTGAATAAAGTAACACATTAATATAATACGTCACCACTCTTTAGGAACATTTAAAGTCTTGATTTCATTCTCTAATATTATTTCTAATGTTATACACGCACCTTTTGGTTGGCTCATCTTTTATATATTCTGTGTTTACTCTCTAAACAGACTGCAAATCTTTTGTTCTGGTCTGCCGCCAGAGATTAGAGATTCCCTCATTTCATTAATGTTCTGTACTGTAATTCAGCACGGTGAGAGTGACAGACGGCTAAGTGAAGGGGAGGAAATTGCAGGGTTTGACAAAACAGTGACTCATCTGAGAGTGAGAATCCCAAATGTCTTTCTTGGCAGCGGCACAGCGCCAATGCTAAAGGTCAAAGGTTCAATCTGTTCGGCGCAGTTTGGATCCTTAAAGCATGTCACACAGGATTCAACACAGTGCAAGTCAGCAGTGGCCGAGGGACACGCTGAGAGCACACGTCTTATGAACTGGAAAATGCAGTAAAGGAGATAAACAGCCTCACATGTCCTCAGCGTTTGAGGTGAGCGAGGAAATAATATCAACATCAGACACCAAATATTCTTGTACATCTGCACTGATCTGAGTGGAAATCACTCTTCTGTGTGTTATTTTATGTTTTTGTTATGTGAAACTGCATGTTGTTATAGTAAATTGTGCCACTTGTACCTTATTTGATATAGAGAGTAATATACATATATTGTAGATATACATCTATTGTATCTATACAGTATTACAGTTATGCATACATGTTCCACATATTGGACACAAAGTAATGATTACTTAGGCATTTATTAATTATTACTATATATATAAGATATTAAAGATTATAAAGATCCCCTTCAACTATGTTTGAAGACAGAATTATCTGATCTGAGTAATAATTTGTGTCTGATACAGTTTTTCCACAAAACAGTTCAATAACTTGAAACTACATCTACTCCTTTTCCCTCATTTAGAAAATCCAGAATCTATGAATATGCAAATTATTGTTTCTCTACTACTGGACGTCAGTTTTACCTGATGTATGCACTACCACCATCACAAAAATAACGGTGCTCAATTTCTAAGAACATTAACTCACTATAGCAAGACTCTTGCTATAGTCAGAAAATGACTCTCAAGACTCTTAAATCGGTGTGTTGTTATAATGATATACATTTCTTGGTTCAGTGAGACACAATGGTATTGTGTAATAATCCAAAAAGTTGTAACAGTTTTTCAGACACAAAAAGGAGATTTAAAGGTTGTCAGAACATACTTTTTATTTACTGGTGTTGGTGGTGTAGTTTCAGGAGAATATTTGTACACGTCATCTTTACTACATAGTTTCTTTACTACAGTATTATCTGTGACATTCCCCATTCTGTGGACATTCACTGCCTGACTGTGCATCAGGAGCACCTGTTTCGTTACATCGCTGTCACAGCTGTCGCCTCCTCGAGTGCTTTTACTGTCCTCTATTCATTGCTTGCGTTAACTTAAGTATGTATTTAAATGTAATGGTTTGTGGCTGGTTGATTCGTCCTCTGAAAATATTCCGATTGAAAAGTTCATTTTAAGACTGTTCACCAATTGTATTGTAAGGAATAAACATTAAAGTGGTTATCAACTCAAATTAAAGAACTCTGCGCAATGTGCTCGTGTGTGTGTCTGTATATGTATAAGGGGTAATCAAATCCTGCGTAGAGACAAGGCACCCAGTGACCAGCAGTGCAGCACTGGGCGTGCTCAGTTTCGACTCTTTTTCATTGAGCAGATTACTGATGTATAAATTAGGGGAATTTAGGGGCTACATGTTCATTTTAAGGTGTTGCTTGGAAATTGTAACCCTAACTACAAATACTGTATGTATGTACATACAATAGATACAGAGCAGTGTAGATGAGTCACACTGTAACTGTCCTACATTCATGTTCATAGCCACCTCCCTGTATTTGCTGGGCCCAGATAAAGTTTGTTACTATGGATACCATCCAATGCTTGATCTTTCTGAAGTCGTCCAGTTTTATTTGTATTTGGAAGATAAGGGAAAAAACTCTTGTCCATTGGTTCCTGTTTATTTTTGTATGATAAGAAAATCAACCTGCAAGAAATTGTACATTTTCCTGACAAGCGACCCATTTACTGCAATGTGAATAATGACTGTCTGTCAGAAGCAAAGACCTCAGGAGGTCAGGTGGATGGTAGGGTATACAAAGCTTCTTTTTACCATGACCATGATCTTTCCCTAACCTCAACCGAGTAGTTTTAGTTGTCTAAACCTAACCATCTTTTTTGTAATGATCATAAGTTTTTCAGAGGGCACTGGCAAACAATGCCATCCTGCCGATCGGGGCACCGGGTCAGAAAATGCTCACATGGGTCATTTGGAAGGGAATGACATTGGCCTGTAGCAGGTTGCACCAAGTTCAAACTTTGCGTAGTTATAACGTTAAGTGTTTACAAGTGGAGATTTATGTATGGCTAAATTAAAACAGGTTGCACCACACAAACTACATAGTTGTTCTATAAAGATTAATTGTTACTAAACATTTACATCCAGTAACTGCAGACTGCTGCATAGTGAGCTGAGCCAGCTGACAAAACTAGCTTACTAATATTTTTCACATTTCGCCTGATTACAGGAGATTGTCAGTTAAATTTAATAATATATTGATTGCCCCACTAAAATTTATACAGTATATGTAGGAGTTATGTTACTGCTCTTAATGCTACAGTAACTTCCTGATTACATATTTGATTGCTTTTGATTGGACAGAGCTAGAGATGTTTTCTAGCAAACCATTTAGCAACCTAATATCTTTACTATCTAAGACATTTCTGAAGTTTTAATGGTGCAACCCAATGTATTAAATCACCAGTTTGAAACTAGTTACTATACATGGAGGACTTACAAACTGGTGCTACCTAAACCACTGCATGGAAGGTCATTCTTGACATTGGGATCAGTATGTGTGAGAAAATAATCTCTACTCAGCATCCACTTACTAGTTGTTGTTTTTTTTCTTTCGAACTTTCAACTCCATCTCATGGTCTTCATTTAAGACCTGTTTTGTCGTTTAGGTTGTTGTTCATTTCAGACTCTGAGTCATGGTGCATTCATGTGCTGGTGAGAGGTTCTGAAATCTGAGCTATGTGGGAGTTGGCTGCTGTACCGCACTGCATTGATGAGACTGTTGTATGAAAATCAAATCCAGACGACACAGAATAAACAAACATGGATATAGTGGAAAGGAAAACATGAATTCTAAAGCTGCTTGCACTGAAAATTGTGCTGTTTAGCAGCCAACTGTTGTTATAGTGATCACAGTTTTTTTAATGTCACAGATCATTCTAGAACGAGTTAAGTGCATCAATATCAACAAAAAGACTGTTTATTACAAGAAAACACACTCTGGTTTTGATTAAAAACCCAGTACTTTAGATACGTTATATTTCACCTGTAGTGTAAACATTGCAGCAGTCTGATTGTAAGAACAGAATCATGTCAGGCCCTGCTGCCTAGTTAAGGTGCAGAGGGGGGGTGTGTGTGGGAGATGTGTGTGCAGAGGGGGGTGTTAATAGCCAGCAGGGAGGCAGCTGGGCCCTCCTGAGACGTGAGCCCATGACCCTGAAATCATGCGCTCCGAGGCCTCCAAACAACACACCGAGCGGCTGAAATCAGACACCCCCCCCCCGCGCACCGTCGCTGCTGCTGCTCTCAGGCACCGAGGTCTGCTAGAGGACAACCGGAGGAAGAAGTCAACGTCATTTCAATTCCAGGTTCCCAGATCCTTTAACCCCCCTCACCCCCATCCTCCCCTTCACAGCACCAAGCTGGTACTTCACGCCTGACATTGATCTGTACTTCAAAACCACAACAGAGCCTCACGTTCCATCCCTCAGCTGACACAAACGATTTGTCGAGATGGGTTCTCCGCAACTGACAACTGGCAAGCCCCCCACCCCCCAACTTTCCCACCCCACATCTGAACTGACAAGCAGTGTTTTTGTTTTGCAATGCAAAGCAGGGTTGTGCTCTGTTCTTTTCTGGTATTTGAACACATGACCAAACACATGTGCCACACACAGGCAGCCAGGAATGTCTTCTTCCATCAGCATCCATCCACAGAAAAAAAACCCTGTATGATGCTCTTGTGATTGAGGTGAGGGTCAATGCAATTCACTAACTTGATAGTGCGATTCATTTAATATTTATAGAAGCTTTTTCCCCATGAAATGACTTCTGTTGTGGACCCTCTCTCGGGTCCACAACAGATTTAATTTTGAAAAAAATTATATTGGTTTAGTGTATGATCACGGGCAGGACGTATTTAATGCTGTAGTTGAAGTATATTAATGTATTTCTGGATAATCTAACAACACACTGTATGGAGAAGTCATAGAATTCACAAGCATGTATGGAAATGGACTAAAACGTGCCCTTGATTTTGTTCATATCTTTGAATGTGGTATTAAAAGCTTGAAATTCCATGTCATACACACTCGATAGGGTCTCCGGCAGATAACTAACATCACACTTCAAAGACACTTCACATAACCTCTCAGAGGAAGATTCTTTGAGTAAAAAGATAGGATGTCACATGTTGTGGGTGTGAGTGAAGAGTCCAGTCTGTCTCTTTGTCGCATTCCTCAGACTCATCACCAAGCACAACTCGGTCATGTCTACATTATTGGGGAGAAATTGTAAAACCACTGTCAAAAGGTTTCCATCCACATTAGTGTTTTAGACCTATTTTCTAAATTTCAACACTGAAACAACAAAACAACCAGACACAGCCACGTCTTTTCATCTCCCTTCTGATTTAGTTTAAAGCCACATTACAATTTGAACAAATAACACAATCTTTCTCTTACAAATAAAAAGTTGAATTCGTTAGAAATAAAACTCATTCTTCTTGAATTTGCTATTACAGCCTTACTTCTACTCTAGCTTAAGGAGGTTAATGTTAGCAACTTAAGATAGATATTGCTGTCAGTTCACTAACTTTTTTATTACACTATGTTTTAGCATGTCACAGATAAACGTTTCAATAGTTTTATTACAAACAATAAAACAAAAATGAAACATATTGTACCTCACCATGAGACATGTTTGTTGTTTCCTGCTTACAGTCACATTCCACTTTCTCTCAGTCACCTAATGATGATATCTTTACAGCAGTAAGTGGCTGCTGTTTGACTGTCAGAGGACGTAACATGGTCTTGAAAGGTATCTGTTAAGAAGAATGGATGGTTTTGATAAATATGGCTACATACTACAGACATATAAGTTCGGGGCTGCTGCATTAAAGAAAAAAACACTGATTCTATTGGTTATGATAACACTGTACTAACCAAACTAATTGTTTAGATCTTGGAACATAGGAACATCGCTAAAAACGGCGGGCATCCTGGTGGCCTAGAGGTTAAGGTGCTGACCATGAACTGCAACATACCCAGTTTGGCCGGGGACCTTTGTTACATGTCATTCCTTTTCTCTCACTCCTTTCATTTTCTGTTATCTCTCTACTTTTGGCTACGATAAGCCCCCACCCCCCCGATTAGGTCCAATTAGGCAAGAACGCTACGTTATGCAAATTTATTTAAAAGTGAAAATGAAGGTAAACAGTAAAATAAATATAATCTATGGCCAGATCTATGGAAATAAATGAAGTTGTAATAAACCATCATTTCCCTTTAAGACTATTGATTTAATCCACACTTTCTACTCCTGCAGTCATTCAACAGTATAAACAAAGGAATATGACAGTGTCAACACCTATATTGTGTGATTGGTTATAGTTCAGCTAAGCCATCCTTTTTGAAAAAGCTCAGTTTTTCTCATCCACACACGACCAGCATTTTGAAATGTATCCACTTTGGAGAGCACTTTCAAAAAGCTAAATTTGTCAGGCGTGAAAAAAGCTGGTTTAGTGTTGATGGAAGCCAAAAACGGAGAGAAAAAGACAAGTGTGGGTTTAGAAGTCACAGGGATAGATTTTAGAAAGGTGATGTTATGCGGCTGTGAGTGGAGACTGCAGTCTGTCTTTGCCACATTCCTCTGCCTAAATCATCAAAAATAATCCATCTCATGTCTCAGGACTCAGAATTGAAATGAAATTCAGTCAGTTCTCCTCCAAGAGCCCCACGAAAGACTTTTTTTGGGCTAGCCTTAAGCTAAAAGGTGACCCTGAGGATCATGGGACCCTGTCTGCTGCTTAACCTCCAAACTTGAACCTTTCCGGGAGGGGGGGAGCGTGATTTACTGAGTGCCAGATCCAAGCAGTTCCCAGCGACGTGATTTACAGAGTGTGAGGAGATCTCAAATCAGACGTAGAGCTGTTGAAGTTCACTACAGGCTTTGCTCCGTTTCCTATCAGCAAACCGCAGACGTTTCCAAGCAGTCACTACTCACCCCCGCTGATGACAAATTCTTTACGCCTCTTCTGTGTTATTCTTGTGTGTGATCCTAATTTGCCCATAGCCCTCTTTATATATGTAAACTGCTCCTAAATGGAGCAGCTCAAGTGGCTCTTAGATTTGTCTCTGCACCCAACAATATCCCCCGAAACACAGCGAGGGCAGGGGAACAATATTTCAGCCATGCATAATTCATGTTGTGCTTGACTTTTAACGAGGTGCTAAAAATCCTGACATGTGGCCCACTCAACACTCACTCGCAACATAAATTCTTAATACTTTTTTATGAACTGCGTCAGTCTGAGGTGTTTATCTATAATAAAAATCTTGAATTGTAACTTAGCGACATAACATTGTTGCCCCGGAGCTCATATAGCATGAATAAAAGTCTAGTCCCGGGGCTTTTTTTTAACATCAAGATCCAAATCGGCTCGTTTCAGCAGCTCGCCTGTTAGCGATTAGCTTGCGCCGAGTGAGAAATACCAACCAAGGGCACACGCTTTATTCTCTTTTATTCCAGACTATTTATCTGAATACATGGTGAATTTGTGCCTCAATGCATTTTAATGCCCTTTCTTTCCTTTGTCAGCAGCTCATTGTATGCCTATACCGTCATTACAGCACTGATCTGGCTGCAAAATATATTGTTTACCAGGCTGCTTTATGCCGCTTTCCTTTAACCCGGAGGAGTGCGTACATGTGTGGGTGTACTATCTCAATATACTGCCATAAAGAAGCTGTTCGCCACTCACATTCCTCGCCTCACTATCTCTCAGCATGACAGCCGCTGAGTAACTAGACGATATTGTCTGAGCTCATGATAAGAAAGAGAGAGAGGGAGAGAGAGAGAGAAAAAAAGTCTCCCTGTTTCTGGACCATGAAAACGATTCCATGTGCTACATGCTCACATCTTTGTCTGCCTGTCTGTCTCTATATCTTAAATATGAGTGGGCATGCGTTTCACAAGGCGAGATGAATATTGTGACAAGTGTGTCATGGCTTTTGAAAATGACATGACCTATGAGCAACGTGGCCTTGTTTTGCTGGAGCACTCTTTCTGTTGGCAGAGAAGTGTGTCCACCGCGGAGCTGCCTGTAAAGGATTCATTTGTTCAGATAGTACTTATGTGTTATTTTTATTAAGACCTTTGTTAGCAGGTAGGAAACAAATCTGTTTAATAATGGATTCAAATGGAAAACCTTTTTCATGTGGTGAGGACACAATGTGCAATGAAGAAGATTTGTAAGTATTCACACAGAGAATACACATATCATACCTACATATATTCTCATTACAGTAACTATGGGAACAAAATATGTTAACATCTCTCACCTAGATCTTTGTAATATGAAAATATACTATAATAAATGATCAGTACTCACTTTCAAAAGTATGTAATGAATAAACAATCATACTATTGTCATATTCAAACACAGAAAGGAACACATAAGTGACATGTTTGTTTTTGTATTTATGTTTACTTACTTAGATGTGTATATGTACTACAGCATAGCCAGTATGTGTATCTATGTATACTCACATATTTTTTCTTTTTTTCATATGAAAATATGTTGTCAACATGTGCATTACATATACACAATATGTAACGTGTAAAATGTGTGTAAAACTGAACATAGCGTGCTTCTTTTTAAATTTGAGGTGGTAATATAAGACTACACAACGGGCCTCATTCACAAACTGTGTGTACGCACAAATCTGTGCTTGAACTGTGCGTATGAACGTTTCATGCACAAATCTGGGATTCATCAATATTTTCTTACCTGAATTTGTTCATACTCTGTGTGCAAATTTAGAGCTGCCAGACCATGTGACCACAAATGATGAAGGCCCCGCTGTCTTAGAAAATGTAAACACACACCTTTTGGTTTTCATTGTTTTTATTGACTTGGCCTTTAATGATCGGCTACTCCCACCAATTTCTAGTGCCATGAAATTGTGCACATGTAGCCCATGTTAATTGGTAGCCAACTGGTTAATTGGTAGCCTATTAGCAGGCATGCAGGGTATATAAAAGATTCCAATTGACCTCCAAGCAGGTGTTAAGATAGCATATCTAGCCTTGCTGGAAGATATTGCAGCCCGTGCCTTGAAAAGAGAGAGTGCATCTTCGGAGATCGACATAACATGTCGAGAGTGACGAATCAGCCATTTTCGACTGCCGATTTTGCTTTAGGGGCCATGCTTCGCTCTTACAAGAACTTCACCGCTTTCTCCATGATACACCTCTAGGCAAACATATTTCCTTATATAGAGAAATGTGGGCGTGGCAGTATGCTGATTGCAAATAGTGGGCACATGCCTATCAATTTAGAATGATCCTGATTCACTAACATACGCACGGTGGTAAGAAAGAAATTGGCCAGTGCGCACCTGTCATGAATCCAAAGGTAATTTTGCACTTATTTTGTAAGAACATTTCTATGCACATATTAATGAATGAGGCACAATGTGATTGTAGTTGTTTGACAAAATAATCTTAACTTATGGTCCACCTGCTAGTGACATCAACATCCATACTACGTCCTTTAAAAAGGTTAAGAAATATTAAAAAATTACCTTGGAAATAGAAGTTTCACGAAAAAAATAATAAAAATCTCGAGGTCCACTTATGAGTTTTTTCTGGACTTCAAACCACATCCCATAGACTTCATCAGTGAGTAGGGTTATTGGCTCAGTTGTCATCACGTGGCTGAAGTATGGAACGCTGATATGACAACAACAACTCAATCATTTGTATATAAGGAAACTGGAAATAGCCTCAGACACCACGCATAAGAATGGTGTACTGGGGAAGAGTTGTGCCACGTACTGTATTGTAATTTAAATGGACTTGCATTGAAGCTCACACTTGCTGGCACCTCGTGTTGTGCGCGTTCTCAAATTAAGAAATTAGAGAAAAGCTAGTAATTGCACCTTGAGTTAAGACGGTCAAATACTGTTCACAAAGTCAAGAATTAATCTAGTTACAATTAAATCATGCTTTGTTTTAAAGTAAGCTCCTTTTTTTTGGCCAAACTACAGCTCCTGTGGCCACCAGTGGCAAATATGGGTCGATGTAAAACGCTAAAACATAATGTAACAATAGCACAATTAGAGAAGAGTCATACCTAATTTTTAAGAGGAGGATTGTGTTGTTTCTTGTTTTTAAAAGAAATATATACATGCTTTAATTACAACAACTCATCCTGTTTAAATCACAAAAGCGACTGCACTTTTTGGTTGACTCATTGCTTCAGAACCACTGGCACTGCTTTGATGCCAGCAATGATTTTATGTAATAGAAGCTGTAATACATTTCATAAAGAATATAGTGGACAGCTAATTTTGGAATGAAATACTCTTAAAAAAAAATGGAGATATTTCACCCTCAGGTTACTGTGCTCAGTTACACCACATTGAACCTACTGCTGCAGCACTCTATGTAGTTATGTAATTATCATAATGGCCATCAGAAGCTCGAGCAGAAACATACACTGAACATCCTGTTATCATGACTATGCTACTTACACATACAAATGACCCGGCCTAATTAGTGGATTGATCCGAACTAAGAATGAGTTGTATTGACCAATCAGAACTGACCTTGTGACCGAGCTCCACCATCTGTTAGCATGGGTCATAGAAAAGTGTTCCCTGCTGAATTCTATTGATCTAGCTGTGTAAATACTGGCATAGTTCGCTGCCTAACACGCTGCATATGTTTTCCAGGAAAAGTCAGCCTTTTAGGATGAGAAAAATTTAATTCAAACTCGTGCTACTCCAAAGTCCACAGACTGAAGTCACGCTTAGGTAAAGGCTTGTAGTTAAACCTCCCTACCAGCCATTCCAACACTTTACTGTCTCTTTGACTGATTTTTATTGTCCGTGTTACAGTGGCCTTTCCTGCTTATGTGCAAACATACAGACACACCATCATCCTTTTTCAAAGCCTGAACCCTGAAACAAAATGTCCATAGAAGTGATGCACCTGCCTGCTGTATTTGCCTGTAAAGTCCTGCATCAGCTCCCATAGAGCTCAACCATCATCCTGTCCAGTGACAGCAGTGTCAGTTGTTTCTGTTGGCTAACTCACTCTCTGCTCTATTTTCCTTCCGCATGTGGGGCCATCTTACATGGAGCCTTCACACGGGGGCTTGTTTCAGCCATCTGGGGAATGTCTTTGCAGATACTGTGTGAAATATTGGCTTGTTTCAGGTTTCGGGAAAGATCAAGGAACATGATGACAAGCTCTTCAACAGAAAGTGCTACATGTTTAATTTACCACAATCAGTCATACTCTGTGATATTTTAACATTGATGTATCTCAGCACTAATACAACATACATCCTGAACACAAAAGCTTTTTTATTTGCAGCTCCAGACACCTGGGGATCTATTTTCATGACACAGCAGTTTTAATACTCGGCCCTGACCATGAAATTACTAAATGGCAAGCTACGCCGTGTGCACCACTGAGTGCATTTACACGCATGCTTCTCTCCTGGTTTTGCATCATATCCTATTTTTAATCATACTTCGGGTATGATGCTTCATGGAACATGTAGCAGAAACCAGGTCTTTGAGCCTTTGACATCCCTGTCAGTTTCTGTTTTCCTTTATGTATAGTACATCCACCATGTCAGGGTTTCACTTCTGTCAGTACAAACTATACATAATCCTTATAGAATTTATCATGATATTGCAGATTTTTCTGACAAACTGCAACATCACTCCAGTTGAAGACACTCCTGTGCAAATATACAGAAAATCAAAAACCCGGATCAGCTGTTCATATGCGTTCAGATTTTGTTTGAATGGACCCTCAGTCTCTCTGACCAGAACATCCAGATAGCAAAACATGATTGAATGAACAGTGAAATTGTGTCAGGCAGAAATATTGAATCTACACTGATACCTGACACTGAAACCAAACTGAAAGCGTTCGTTACACTGAAACAACACTGATTCACCAATTAACTAAAATGGTGCCTGGGATTGAATTGTGGTTGATCCTGATATATTGAAACAATGTTACACTAATTAATTACCAGAAACTAGACCTTTTTCTTAATTCATACACCATTTGTAAAACATGATGTTGTTCTCAACATGGAAATAAAGTTCAAGAAAGCCTTTGCCACAGTCAGCAAAACTAACAGGTAAATTCTGGTATGTTTTTTTTTTTACTGAGCAAACTAGCCTGTTGTGTACTTGCTCTCCATCAAATCACCATCAAATATTACTTATTATTATTAACTATTTCAATCTATGGACTAATTCCCTCCAAAAACGAGTTTATGTTTTCCTCATTACATATAAATTATTTCGTTTTCTTTGTCATTTAAAACCAAATAAGTTGCATGTGTCACAATGAAGTTTTTTTATTTAAAATATATGTGTCCGACACACCCCTAAAATGAATAAAACTGCTGTAAAAAAAAAAAAGTTGACTCATATTAGAATTTTTAACCTCATCCATACAGAAATCTTTCTGACCACAACTCAGTGTTGAATTAACAACTGTTGCTCTCTGGGATGATTACATGGAATACTCAATAAACCTGCATTTAAACTCATTCATGTCATTGTGCACCTTGTGCCACTGAGTTCCCAAAACTGATCCCAGTGTCTGGTGTACATCTCCAGAAGCAGCTTGATTGGCTTGGTTTTAATTAATGTGTCAAATTGGGTAGTTAGCATAAACGGCGAGAGCCACCAGGGTTGCACAGACAAACAAAAAACATCAGGATGACAGAGAATGTTGATATCGGACGATTCGGTGAAACCTCAGATTAGGTTCTTGTTTTTGAATGTTCACTGCAACAATTTTAGAAAAATATTTACTTCTACACTATCCACGTATGACAACTATGATATGGTTAAGGTTAGGCAAGTAATTCACTTGGTTAAGGTCAGGGAAAGATTAAAAAACCTTTAAAATTTTGAAAAAAGCGTCCATTGTTAATCTCTGATGGGACTCAAGCGGTGTGGTCTGGTCTCCCACATGAAAGCTGGACATGCAACCTGCCCATCAACCACCCCAGCCTCCACATCTTTAAGCATTAGCATCCCATTATCAGGGAGAAACAGCTTTTGTGTGCTGTTCCTCTATAATTATGTGTGTGGTGTGTGCTGAGTGCAGACAGTGGCTGAAGGCTACTACTTGTGCTTCAATTAAAGATGGAGGAGAAATTAAGAAGGGATGTTTCTGAATGTTACAATGCAATAACAAATCATGATCACATTAAACTAAACGAAAAATAAAACTTGCAGGGCAAAATATCAGTCTCGTATTCAGTTACCAAGTTCAATAAAGAACACCCTATTTTATTTATAGTGGTTTCAATGTTTGCAAAAGGTTATTCTCCTGGTAATCACAACAGGTCATGATAGATTACATAACTTGCAAATAACTTGAAACAAAACAAAAAGCAATTTGCTAAGTTTTTGCAAATAATGATTTGTTAGCTCTCTAACACCACCCCAAACTTCCCCCCAACAATCCTGCCCTGAGAAAAGCAGCGCGCAGAGCACATGAGTCTAATTTAAAACTAGTCTTGTTGATTACGACTTTAAATTCTCTTTGTCCTCATTTGCTAATTAATACCCGATAAAGTCAGGAGCTGTAGCTAGTAATTATGACTATGTGTTGATATGTGTATATGGTTGTTCTGTTATTTCACAATGTGGTTCTGTTAAGAAGCTACACTGTGCTATAAAAATAAATATCTCTCTAGCTGTGTTATTGGATTTTATTTGCCTTTATAATTATTATTTTCACCCCAGCAAATGCTAAAGCTCCCATCTCTGGTCCCCACTGCACTTTGTTTGCTGAAAGGCAAAGTAAATTACAGGTTAGAGGAAGAGGCAGTCTTGCAGAGAAGAAAATGCAAATCAAACTGAATACAAAGTTTGAAAAGAATAATGGTGCAGAATGTCTGAAAGTTTAAGCATAGAAATACGCACGAGTGGGGCATCCTGACAGTTTGTTGAGGTACGTGACATGTCCCCTCCTCGTGACCTTTGTTGCATGTCATCCCTTCCCTCTGCGCTGTCTCTGCTGTCACTCCCCGCTGTCGCTGTCCAGCAGAGCAGAAATGTCACCAAAAATAATCTGAAAAAACAACTAAGAATTAACCATGACAAGTCAGTGAAGTGCTTCAGAAACTCCACACGCCATGCTCCATATTGAGCTATTTGTATTCGTGCTCTGGTGCTTGTCGATACATCTGCGACAACAACTGGAAGCGGCTGTCATGTGCGGCATTGCTCTGTATATTGTTCAAATTAGCACGGCCGATATCTGATTTCCAGTCAGAAGCAGTCATGTGAAGTCGTGGCATATTAATTGGGTTGAGTGCACACATGCCAGCAAGATGACTTTGAGCGAGTGCACAGAGAGTCATTAGATTGAGAGCTGTCTGCTAAGTGTGTGTGGATAATATGTCAGAGAGGCCCTGTAGCCACACAGCAGGATCTGAGCTGCATCGAGTGGAACTGACACACTATTCTAATGATCAATCCACTGAGTAGATGATGATTGCCACATCTGCTTGCATGCAAAAGACTGTGGTATAATTGATGATGGAGGACTTTTCAGTGCTAAATTTTGTTAACGTTAAAGCTGCACTAATCAATATTTTTATATTATCAATGGATCAAATCAACATAAAGGGTGTTGTTTGTAGTGACAAACTCAAAGAGAATCATCTGCAGTTCCCCTCACCAATGAGCTTTTTAGCCTCGTTTGGATCATTGTTTTGGTTTTTACGACCAGCACACTCAGCTATTTTTAAAGGAATATTGCACTTATATTCATCAGGTGGGAAGAAATACAGCACCAAGCAGCAAGCAACTATTTGCTAACATGTTCACCACAACAGCTTTTTCAGGTGATAACATATCAGATGTTCTGATTTTTCCTCAATGACTTTGAGTTGTTTCACTACGAATGACAGTTCAGTTGCTTAGCCTCAGGTAACCTACTCGATGCGACACAAAACAAAAAAACAGCTGATTTATATTGGTGAAAAGCAAGAATTTAACCCATCTTCTGAGAGTCCCTCACTCCAACCAAAGTGCACAGAAGCCATACACACACTGCTGGAATCAGAACTTCCTCTTTCCAGTGATAGTGGTTTCACTGATGTCCATTAGGATAAACACCCCTAAAGCATGCTCTTTGTCCCTTAGGAATCATGTAAAAAACATGCTCCTTATAACTTCAGATGTTGCCTCGTTATCGTTAATTTCAAACACTTTCATCGGTGTCCACTGATTGTTGTGTTTATAACCATGGTTACAGTGCAATCAGGAACTGCTTTAGCTAACGAAACATGACCTTCCATGGTGCAAATTTGCTTAATGTAACGAAAACGAAAAAAAATCAAAGAAAATCAGCTCTCTGGTGTAGGCCACAGCTAACTGACTGACTCCATGGCAACATCAGCAACATTATACGTGCTGTTTATATCACCAAAACATAATCAGAGCCCCTTTGGTAAAAAGATTTATTTATGGATATCAACATTGTTCTTCATCTTGTTCTTATATCCTTGGGACTCTGACTCTCTTCTCTTTACATTCATATACAGATATTTCCTGTGTTGAAAAATTCTGAACATACAGTCATAAAACTCAACTTTAAATGGTTTTATCATAAAATATGTCATAGAACAACACTTGGTGGAATTTCTGAGTAACCTAAATAATTCTGAAAATAACAATAATACATGACATGTGGTGGCTATGCCATGAGGGAATTATATCACAGAGTTGCAAGGGTTAATGGATTCACAGTAGTAGTAGGACTACATTAGACTTGCATGGATTTCATGGGTACATGAATGGGTAATGAGAGCAATTGTTTATTAGATGTGGTGTTTCATAATTTGTTGTAATTGTTCGCACCAGTGATATTATTGTGAAGGAGGGATAAATGCTCAGAAATCATTTTTCACTTTTAGAGGCGAGGTTAGTGAAATATTGAATTTAATTTGAAAAACTGGTGGATTGTGCCACCGTCGCGCCTTGACTTTGTTTTAATTTCCATCAGCTCAGATTAATAAATTGTATTTGCTCTATCTCCTCCCGCTTAAATAGATGACAAATGCATATAATGTAGCAAAACGACACTTCTGGGCCAACAATGAATCTCATGAGATGAAAAATTGTTTAACGAAATCATTGGCCAGCATTTGTTGTTGAGGTTTTTCCAAACAGGCGACCATGCAACCACTCAATCTCCCGCCTGCTCCCCTTTCTCGACGCGAGCTGTCACATTTTGATGGCGCCCTCGTATTTGGAACAAATTATGTGTGGAAGTCCAATAGAAAATATGCCTTCCGCTTCTTGACACGACTAATGAAAATGGATGGCTGGGTAGCGTGAATGGGACTGGACACCTGACAGTCTATTGTCTCTCTCCATCAGTGCACAGGAGTCAGCTCAATCCGGTCGCACATCTCTCCCGGTGGAAATGAAGATGTCCCGTCTAATGGGAAGCATAATGGCTGTGGACAGATGGAAGACATCTCGCTTTAGCTCGTATTCCCCTGTTCCGTAATGAAGGCACGGCTTGTTGACAGATAAGGGTTGGGGGAAAAACAGGAGAGAGTGGTGTGTCGCTGTTTAGTATCTAGGCCTCAAAGAATATACAGGAGATAGGATAAACCATACCAGAATATTGAAATGTGTGTGGGTGTGCATAATGTACTACCAGGAGTGTATGTTTGTGTGTGTCCAGGAAAAATAATGGTGGGCTCTCGCCTCAGAGCATCAGGTCAATACACGCTCACCAGGATGCGAGGCCCCTGGCAGGCAGGTCATGTCAGTGTCTGTAAAAATAGCACCTGGCAATCCAATAGCTCTGATTTATGAAGCATGTCAATACCCAGACTGTAACAATGCATCGGCCAGGAGATGATTGGTGGTCCCTCAGTTGGACAATAAGCACAGCCTTGCTGCAAGATTGACACTTTATCCAGCACCATAAACCCATTATCTCAGCTGTAAAAGGACTCTATTGCTAATGGCAATAACTTTCAACTTTTCTTTTCTTTTGTTATTTTGGGATTTTTTTCTCTGGGATCATTTTCTCTTGAGAGAGGGGACTTTCAGCACATGAATCCAGAACATTTCAGAAGAAAACTATCAGAAAAATTGGGAAAAAGAAGTACATTTTTGAAAATGATGATAGCTGTATTTTAACTTAATTGTGTGCCTCAAATATTTATCATTTGATGTTTTCAAAACGATGGTATTAGGTCATCCATGAATAAGTAACTCTTTAGGACTCAATGAAATGGCATCATGAGGCACTTAAAGTTAAAGCATTCATTGATTTTTTTTTTTGGGGGGG
>NTHP01000436.1:344620-368172 GCA_003416845.1 Oplegnathus fasciatus | reverse complement strand
GGGGGGGGGGGCACTTGGGGACAGCAGAACACAGCAGTGAGATATTATCACCTTTTAAAGTTGTTGTGACTAATACAGTAACCTATTTACACACCAGGCAGACACAAAGTGACATTAGCATTCATTTTTGAATGTTTGTGTCCACCTGTAACTCCGGTATTCACTCTCCTTTTAGCTCTGTTTTAGTTTCCTCCTGAGAAAAATATCTGGCTCTTTAGCTGCTTAATGCTCCACTATATTCACCAGCTAGTTGCTAACTTTGTCTGATGTTTGGTGTTTGGGCAGGTAGCTTACAGTGGGGTTTATCAGAGCTTTTTCACTAAAAACATCTGCCTGCTGAAAACAAGGTTGATGAGAGCTGTGAGACTGAACCTAAACACTAACGTTGTGGACTGTAAAACCAACACAATGATCTGAAATATGTGAAAATGCTCTTAGAGCTGAGGGGAACTGCAGAGGTGGTGATAATTCTCTGTGGGTTTGTCACTACGAGTGACAGCTTTCAGATTACACAGTCTTTTGATTCATTGTTAATATAAAAATATTGATTAGTGCAGCTTTAATGTGACTTATTTCCAGTTGAAATGGGTTGTTGGAGCAGAACATAACATTTATTCTAAACTATAAAATACAGAATGATTTGGAAATAACATTACACAAAATAATCTAACCTCAAGATCCTCTTACTCGCTTGTTTAGAAGCTTTTGACCGTGTCACAGTCTTCATCGGCAGTTGTCATGAAACTGTAAACTTTTCATTATTCATAATGCTCTTTGCTTAGTTGTGTCTCGTCTGTGTTTTTTTGTTTTGTTTTATAGTTTATTATTTTGCCGTTTTCTTTTTTTGGGTGCTGCTGTTCATGTGCTCTTAGTGCGATAAACAAAATTGTATTGAATGAATAAATGAATGCTCAATCAGTTCCATACGCACTAACTCCGGGGAGCCTTAAGGTGCTCTTGAAAAAAACTGGACAACAAAAAGAAATCGTCTTCAGGCACTCTTTGGCAGAGAAAGAGTACTTTAAAAGCCTTTATCAGTGGTATAAAACACTAACCGGTTTAGACCATGCAGTGTCTTTATCAGGGTGAAGATAATAAAACAGATTGATTAGTCCTGGTATACTCTAAAGTGAGGTTGAAACTAGTCAGTATTTTAAACCATTAGTATACCCACCTAAATAAAGGCTTTTAAAATACCCTTTATACTTGCTCTGCCTAAGAGTGCCTGAAGAATGCTTCTGTGTTGAATTGAATTGATTGAACTGAATCAGTATCAGTACTTAACTGTTCTGAGACGTATACATGAATCTGCTAGGAATAAATGTCAGTGTGTGGACAAAATCAATACATGAAACAACACAGAAGATGAAAATATATGAAACTGCACATTCAAACACATGTTCATGTAACTGAACATATCGAACAACAAAGAGTACACACGGAGGACCCCTAACTTGAGCTACTGTATTTGGTGTGGTGCGGCTGACTTTTTATTCAAGCATCAGCTCCTTTACTTTGGAGATGTTTCACATTGTCTGGACACTGGGATACACCCTTCCCCATAGGGGCCGACTGAAGTCAGGGCTGGGAAAGTGCTGAGCAGCACAATTGTCATTTATGAAAAATGGGGAGACAGAGGAGAGGGGGACAGAAATAGCAGGGGGGCTCACACACAGTAAAAAGAGTGGCACATGTTGGCTTTCAGGGGTGTTCCTGTGTTTCTGGCCAGCCGAGCCACCATCAATCATCAGCGTGTCCTTTTTGTCAGGGTTTGTCTTCACACACTGACCCCAACCCCTTAGCCTGAGACATCAGAGGCAGACAGGAGGTGCAGGGGAGCGGTGGCTAGAGGTGCCACACATTTCTGAGCAATACTCCAGGGGTGATAAAGCTGTTTTTACAGGGTATTTTTATTGAGGTTATGATATAGAGTACATCGACTTACTGTAAGTGTGATAGAAGGTGAAAAGACTGTGTAGCATAGTAACACAGAAGCATTCTAGCCCCAGTTTGTGACTCATGTATTGCCATTATGTGCAATGTTTGATGATGTTTGAAAAACCCAGAAGGTCATTTAACAACACTTACCGCTGTCCTGAAGGTATTCTCAGAATCTTCAAAAACTCTTCTAACCATGTGGATAAAACAATATACATGCACAGAAAAAAGATGTTTAACCTGTTTAATGTAATCTAACATTCAGACGAAGATTTAGATGGTTCACAGCTGATATTATTCCTGCGTGCACTCCATTAGCCTACAAACAGGAAAGACAGCCAACTGAAAGTAACATTGATGTTACATCCACATACAGCTCTTGGTAACATTTTTCATAAATGTCTTTTTGCTGGCCTGCATATTTCTGTGTCCGTCCTAGCTGTTTTGTTGCTGCTTCCTGTCTAATTTTCCGGTATCCTTAGCTAACATTACGGGCACATTACTGACATAACATTACTGAAATACCAGATGCTGCTAAGGGCACCGTGATGTGCGTTGTGGATTCTGCTCATAGGCATTTTTCACAGAAGACATTATGTCACAGTAGGAAAAGCACAGGTGTAAATTAAAGGTGCCCTGTGAAAACTCCACAGGGCACCTTTAATCATGGTTGAATTCCATGTAGCTGCTTCAGTTTTAGGGTTCTGGTATTACTCATGCTGTCTCACTGTCACACTGTCATGGCTTACTGGGACACTAGAATAGCCACACATCTACAGATGCTGGCTTAATATTATAGATAAGCCTGCTAATTTTAAATTTTGATTCTAAAAAAGGCGATAAAAGGAAAACAAAAGTAGAGTAAAAAGAGCTCCTGGTTAAAATATCCTGCATGTTACTAATTCATCAAGTTTACCATTCTCACTAGCTCAATAATAAATAGCAAAAGAACATTTTGGCCTCTCCAACTGTCATCTCCCAAAAAAGCTCCCCATCCTCCGGTGTTATCTATGAGAGGACGAGTGGCGAGGAGAAGGAAAACATCTTGATTCCTCCAACGCAGAAGCCTCACCCCATGGTGAGCTGCAGAATGGAGTGGTGGCATCATTCCATGCATTATTCAGGAGTGTAAATTAACCCTGAGTAGGGATACTCCATCAATCAAGGGGGGCTGCCATAACAGGGTGCCGGCTGGGGGCATGCAGGAGTGAGGGGGGGAGTGTGGATGGAGGGTGGAATGCTGGAGGTGGCTGGTTGGTGTAGCTGGTGGTCTGTCAGATGGAGTGTAATGGAGAGGGAGTCCGGAGTCACTACTAGAATTAGCCACCCACTATTTCAACAGGTGGCCACGACAGTCATGTGTGGCATGTGGACAGGCTCAGGCAGAGGCACTGCAGCCTGAACGGACCAAATGCTGTCTGAGCCCGAGTGGAAACAAAACAACAAGTGGACCAGGATTTAAGGTTTAGAGGTGTTTATGCTTTAGAAAAATAGTTTAAAGTCATGATCTGTGACATGTTCACCAAAATAATGCCTGTTTTTTTCTATGCTCAGTCTCCAGCTGATGTAACTCTGTAATGATTTCAAACTAATCCCAGTACAACTTTGATTTTACTCGGCTAAACAAAGTTTCCTGAGAAAACATTCTTTGGTTCATTGGAAGCAGGGCCAGTCACAGCCTTTTTGTGGCTCTAAACAAAATTTTAAGTCTCCCACCCCCTCCCCATAGCTGGTATCCCAAAACACAAACTATGCTTTGTTTAAACACACCAGAAAACAGTCCTAGTCCTTAGAGTCCTAAGTACTACTGAAGTTTTGTTAAAGTGTCTTGGGTGCCCATGAGGGATCATCCACAAGATGGCGCTACACTTACATATAATTAAAATTGAGTTTCAGAGTTAATTCTTTATTTTCAGTTGACAAAACAGTCTCACCAAAACATCCATTTAGCAGCTGTTCTGTTCACATATCCAAATTAATGCTGTGGATGATATTATAAGTGCGGTGCAGTGAAAAATAAGTGAAACAGCATCCAAGCTAGGTACACGTTTCATTTTGTTCAAGTGACAGCGCCCTCTAGCAGCCATAGGAATTATGACTCTTGTCTGTTGGAGCAGTGCAGGAAGTGTGAATGATCTCTGCCTAATTACTCAGACGGCCAGTCCAACAAGTTTGTTTTGCACTTCTATAAAGCTGGAGAACTCACAAGAGAAAGATTTTGAAAATATGGTAAAAATCAAAGCAGTAGGGGCTGAAATTTCCTGACTTTTAGTCTCAACTATGGGTCCCACATGAGTACCACAGGTTATGTGTTATAAATGTGTTGACTCCAAGTCCAAGCTAGAACAACCCGGATGACATCATCAGGGTTATTTTCAGTGGAGTGCTACTTGAACTGTCTTACAACTAACATTGCAAGTTACAAATGTAGACAACAATTAAGTGCAATTAAAGAAAGAAGAGTTAAGTTAGGTATGAGTGCACATATGAATACAATAAAAGAAAAACTAAGGAGTCAGCATTAGCAGCAGTAGCAGTATCATGGCCTTAAATCTAGCAGTGTTAGCAGCTGTGTGAGGCCATAATGATCGTGACACACCAGAATGTATTGTATATTGAATATATTCAATATATTGTTGGATGGATGAAAAATGGAGGGACAACTATTCTTGCTACATCTTTGCACACTTTGGGGCAACCAATTTTAATTTGTCCCGAGATCAACATCCATCACTTTCAGCTACACTGTGTGACAGCTGTGTGTGTTGTGGACATCATAAAAACACAATTGTGACAAAAGACATTGACTTGTTCCCTTTTAAAAAAAATAGTGAGGGACTTTTTGTTTTATGCATTTCAGCACTGCTCATCAGAATGATCCAAATGTAAACAACCAGAGTTGTAGCTACCACTGAGGACGGCAAGGTCATGCTCTCAGTATTTTCTAACACTTGTTAGAAAGAAAGGGTTTTAAAGACAAAATATACCTGAAAAAGAGCAAATAGCATAACCACACTCCTGCTGGTTAATCCATAGCAGCAGCATGTTCAAATTTGGGTTCATTAATTTTTTATTTTTGTGTTGTAGTGAACTGAAGTATTGATGAATGAAAATTTCGGACCTGCTGGCAGTGCTGCATGAAAAGTCAGGGATTACCAAGGTCATTCGGATTCACTGTGTGGGGAGCATGAATATCTGTAAAACATTTCATAACAATTAATCCTGTAGTTGTTGGAATTTTTCACTCTGACATTTCACACTGAATCTATCAACAGACCAACTGATGGATATCTATATTTGCAACTATATCTACAGTATATCAGTCGTGTTTATGTACTTGCATGTGATAAAGGCTGTCATCAGGCATGTTCAGAGTGTAGCAGTGTTTTCTCTCTCACTATGAAAGACTGATATTTGGTTGAAAGGAAATCTTTTTGGCCATTTTTCACACTAATTTATTCATTCCTTCAGTCCCCTGTGAGATATGGGAAAATATTTTATTGATTGCACAATATCCTTGTGTGGACATTTCTTCAGGCATTTTTGCACCTTCTCTGTGACCACTGCAGATTCAGGGGGAGTGTTTTTCTTTTACCCCCTTATGTAAAAGAACTGGGCTGGAAGTCAGGAAAGACAAGCTAAAACACCCAATTTTCTGCATTATAATGCTGAGCAGAGCTGAGGTGGTCATGACGATGTTTGGAGATATATTACTGTCTAGAAACCGGACGGTGTCTTCTGCTACAGCTGCCCTTAATTTGAAAAAATAAGCTCACTTTTTCACCGTTCTGCAGCGGAAGAAATGAAGTTCTCTCAGAGGAACATTAAACTGCACTCTTGTGTATGCGCCACATTACAGATTCAAAGCATTATTCAATAGAGAGAAAGGCTATTAACTCTGCT
Organism: Oplegnathus fasciatus; assembly: GCA_003416845.1. Taxonomy (NCBI): domain Eukaryota; kingdom Metazoa; phylum Chordata; class Actinopteri; order Centrarchiformes; family Oplegnathidae; genus Oplegnathus; species Oplegnathus fasciatus. Next base: position 362,331 of record NTHP01000436.1, on the reverse strand, counting down.
GCTTTCTGGGATGCAGTCCAAGTCAGATCAGAATTCTGGTATGGTTAAATCCCCATAAGGGTTCCTGAGACGAGGCTGGCGCTTTCTTCCCGTCGACGAGCCGAGGACACAGGCATAATGACGTTAGGCACGGTGGTCCTGTTTGGACGGCTGTTTGTTTAACAGCATATTCATTGGCTGTTTGCTGATAAAACTGGCGGGAAAGCTCTCAAAGCCGCTGCTGATGAATTGCTGGGGAGCTTTCTTGGTGATGTCTATTGTTTGGTTCTCCTCATTGGCACACCACGCGTCAGGATGGCTAAATTGACTTTGAAAAACGGGACGAGGCTGGTGTCAAAGGACAGTCTGTGGATCTCGTTGACACCTTCTGCTGCTGGAATCGGCTTTAGATGGAAATAAACAGGGAAATATTGCTGTGTGCTCCTGTTCACACGCCTGCTCCTACCAAATTTGGTCATGTAATAAAGCCAGACAAATAATGGACATCTTAATGATTCGATTACAGTAAGAGCAAAGTGTACAAAAGTCTCTTTCTGTTTTTGTTCCCTGACAAAAAAAGACAATGATGGCAATTACGATCTGCGCTCGTGCTACTGACATCAGCAGTTTGATTAAGCAGCTCCTCCGCTCATGGCCTACATCTGCCCTCATTTCTCTGTTTGATGTATTTTCCTTCCTTGTCGTTTTTTCAAGGAGGAAAATAAAAGAAGACACCAAGACAAATTTCCTTTGGGACCTTGAATCATCTTTCATGGATTCTGTGGGTGGCTATCTTCCTCTGTGACTGGGAATCTTCGACAACTGTTATTGTCCCACATCAATACCAATTGCTACTTGTTGAGATAAAATTTGTATTCATGGTGTGTCAGTCAATTGTTTCTTTTGCTTTTTTGATTGATTTCAGTGAACCACAACCCATGTAACTCATCTTTGTAACCTTCAGGTGTCTCTCTGTAGGTTTATGACACAATAGGCCATAAGACCTCTAACATTCCAACGCTGACGGGATACAAATACATTGTTTTATTCCACGGCAGTCTTTTAAGCATGTGAAAATTTTATGACTCCATTTGAATGTTTGTACTGCATAAGAATGGAACATTCCAAATGTCAAAACTAACCATGTGGGCACAGTGAATAAAGGTGTGAAATAAAAAAATAGGCCCATAAAATAACTCCTACAGCTTTTGCCTACTTTTGATGTAGTTAAAAAGGATAGACATATTTTATACTGATTGTGCACTGACTGTAAGCACAGATTTATTGTCATAAAAAGAGTACTCCAGCTATTTTCTCCAACACATTTTTTCAGCACTTGTAGTCAAACTGCCAACCAAACTGTGATAGAGAAGCTTAGCACACTTCCCACAGCTGATGCATAAAACTGGACCATAATTTCCCTTTAAACTCCGAAGTTTTGAGATTATTTTAAAGATTTATCTCTGATGAGCCAACTTTAAAACTTTGTAAACATTGCTTTCTTAATATTAGCAGTGCCAAGAAATTTTAATTCTTTCACATTTTCCTAGTCGGTTTCCCAGTTGAAAATGCAAAACTCCAGCGATCTAGTATTGCACTTCCATGAAGTTGGAAGACTTGCGAGAGACAGATAGTAAAAATGGTCAAAATCAAAGCAGCAAAGTCCCTATAGAATGGGTCAAACTCCAAAAACACTGGACACTACACTTACCAACTTAAACTTAATGTGCCATCTGACCATCCCTGCCTGGTAAACGCCCACGTTTACATAACGTGTGGTCTTCAAGCCCAAGCCGAGATACCTGTGTGATGTCACTAGGGTCCTTTTCTCACACTTGACAAAGCTCCACCCGAGCCACAGAATACATTACACAACTGTTTTCAATGGTTGAGTAGGACTCCCAATGACTAAATTGACTTTGGCATATAAAAATTAATGGACTGTCCCTTTAACTGTAATTTTAGAAATAATAGTTTTGAGTAGCTTAGAGCGAATTTTACTGTTAAAAGCAGGAAATGGAAGACAGACATTAAAACTATGCCCCAGTAGTACTGCAGATGGCTGCTAAAGTGAAGCAACAATCAAACAGCTGAGACACAGAGAAACATTGGAGGACCTTCACTCACACTGAAGCATGAGGAGGAGCTGTCCTGTCCTCTGTCAGAGCCAACAGCCACTTTTTATAGCACAGACTTTCCCGTATCAGTCCACAAGCAAGTCCAGGAGCAAGGTGTTAGTTGTGTGGATGGGTCCAATCCCAAGCCTCCATCTGGCCAAAGTGGGCAAAGCGTTCTGATTACACCGCAGCCAGCTGGTGACAGCCTGTAGCAGTGATGTACAAATGCAAGACCAAGTCTCAAACTTTTGCTGTGTTAATAAGTGGCTCTTCATTGTTGGATTTAGTTGTTTTGTATTTAATCCATGGGGGATGTTACACAGCAACCAGGTGGTACAAAAAATGTTTTCACAATGATCCTCTTAAGGACTTTGTGCTGCTTATATGACATTATCCCGAGAAACTATTACACACTCAGTCCTGTAGTTGATATAAAATGACATGTTTACATCCACAATACAAAACTGTGTGGATACCCCTGTCCACATACTTTTGTGCACTTTTGGTCTGTTTTTCATGGTTTGGTCTTGGCCCCAATGAAGGGATATCTTCTTAGGACAATAGTGTTTTTCCAACTTTGTGGCAACAGTTTGTGTTTGTACCTTTTCTGTTTCAACATAACAATACCCCCACACACAAAGCCAGCTCTATAAAGAAATGTTTTTCTCTTGACTTGACAGGCTTACATAGAGCCCTGACCTCAACCCCATCCAACACCTTTGGAATGAAGTGGAACACCGACTGTGAGCCAGGCCTTATCACCAAACATCAGTGTTGGACTGCACTAATACCCCTTTCAGACAACAGATGCGTGTATGGGTCTACTCAATGCGTGTTGTACCCACTTTGGACCCATTCATATGAGACAGCTGTCACCCTGCTTGCTGCGTTAGCAGAGACTCCTACACTTCACTGATAAACCTGAGAATTACACTGAATTATATCCAATAATTACCAGATAAAAGGGAAGTTTCAGTTTCACTTCTCTGGCTGTTCATATGCACGCTCCCTCACTCTTGATCGCCCATGCATGCGCACTTTGTATTTTCTCTCTCTCTCTCCCTCTTTTTTCGGTGCATCGGTTAAATGATATTTAAACGTCGGTACCGTTCAATTCATTTCTGTTCCTGGTAGCAGTTTTACCAAAACTGAGCAGCCTTCTACCTGCGTCTAACCCTCATTAGCAAGAGGGTGGTAATGGAGGGTAGGCTGATGTGCGTTGACCCATTCAGTACGGGTGTAATGCTCTGTGGCTGAATGGGAGTAAAGCAGCCAGGCTCTAAAGTCTGGTGTAAAGCCTAAAACTAGAGGAATGGAGGCTGATATAGCAGCAGATTAATGCCCATGGTTTTTGAATCACATTTTCAACTGTCATGTAGGTGTAATGTTTGTGTGTCCACATCTTTTTGACCACATATGTTAAACATTTTTGTTTTCAGTCGTATGACCAAATATCACAATGCATGTTTGTTCCTGTTCAGTTTTCACCTTTACTTTTTTGATGTACCCATTATCCAATCAGAGATTATTAGTTGTGCAAAAAAATCTAAGATTATCATCAGTCTTTAGAAGTCTCTAATATAAATTTTGTATTATTTTAGTAAAGCTTGAGCAGTACAGCAACAATTCTGCCCTCGGACCATATAAATATTAAAGAGAAAAAATTCCCCACACATTCAAACCTTGCACTGAAGGCCTCAGTATGCCTCAATGCCTGAATTGCTTGTTGGATTGTCTAATGGCGCCTGAAACCCCCTTTTCAATGGCAACAGCTTTCGTAACTCTCGGTAACAGAAAATCTGACAATCACATCCACTTCATGCAGTGATTCACCGGCCTCCTGACAGGGGGTGCATAAACCTATTTGCTTGCTTGATGTGCTTGTCTGCCCTACGCATTCGTAGGTGTGTGCATCATAGACCTTCCAAAGAGCATAATTCTGGCTTAAGGCAGGATTTGAACTGTCAAACTCTCTTTTTTCATTCTCTACCAAACTACTTCCGTTTGTTCAACAGAGAACAACACCATGAATGTATTTGAAGAGAGATTGTCCTAAAGTATCCCCATTTGTACGATTCATCACTCAAAAATAACAAAGACACACAAAACAGTTCTTGGGGAGAGTTTAGGGAGGCCTTGGGATATAGCTGGGAGGAGGGTATGACAGCAGGCTTTTTGCCCTGCCTTGGAGTATGACGTTTCAGAACAGGTAGAAACACTTTTGCCATTAAACGTGTTCAGACAACATATTGAACAATGTAGTTCGTTAGAAGCATACTGAGGTCGCTAAAGTTTTCTCTCCCACTTACAATTCCTTATCAGAACCCCACAGTGCAGGCTTGGATCAGGAACTCGCATCACCTCAGCCTTTGGTCCTGATGTCTTCCTCCTTGGTGACAACAGCAGCCCATCTCCCTGCCTGTCTGTCTGACTGAAGAGGCTGTGAAAACTGTCACGTCCATGGCCCGGTTCCACCAGATAACACAACTTTAACAGTGGATCACTGAAGCCCCTGACAGTCTGGATGAAAGAACTTGACATGGCAACATGAATGTGAACACAATGGCTTTGACAAGCAAGCAATGGCTCCAACAGGGAATTATACAGTGGCCCCTGGATAAGAGATAATGCACATTCTTTAACTATTCATCAGCTCACTGACACAGAGGACGATCTGAATGCCTTCAACAGTATTAGACCTGACAAAATGTGGTTGTTTGGTAGGAGTTCAAATGCAACAGCAGGCATGGACCTTGAAGTGTGCAGACAACTGCTCATTGATTCCTTTCCCGAAAGGCTTGGTTACTGCTTGAATTCATCAACAAAATGTCTTTTGGGGCAAAAAAAGTCCCCTTTCATCACTGGACCAATTGCATCAATCTGCTGCTGATGCCAGCCGGCCTGTTGGATAAACCTCAACCCTAAAAGTTTTGAAGTCAGTCTCCAGGGTTGTTGCAGTGAAAACACACCATGCCACTCACACTCACTGTCTACCCTGAGTTCTGCTGTGTGAAAGGGGTAGTGGGAGGCGGGGAGGCTGGTACATCAGGCCAATTGTCTGTCACATCAATCAGGGGGATGTTCATCCAGCAATCAGTCAGTGAGCTGGTGGTGGCATGGGCATCAATAAGGCAGGCTGACAGCAGGCTTGGAGAGACTGTAACGGTCCTCTTCCTCCTGGAGTGTGCCCCGAACACTCAGATATTCAACAGATAGAATGGACTGACTGTGCCATTCAAGTCAATAACAGCTCACAATTCACCCGTTCCTGCTTCTTCTTCAAGCTTTAAAAAAAGTACTTTGGCTGGAGGCCTGACTCACCGACAGGAAACTGATTTTGCTTTTTTGGAGCTTCCTTTGGAACCGAACCAAGTTTGTTTTTACCGTCATCTCCACACACCTACGACATCACCTACATCCCACAGTGGTGCAGCAGTAAAGGAACATTCACAACACATCCTCTATTTTTAACCAGGCTTTATCTTATTTCTGTGTTCCAAGATGAATATTTGAAGCTGATCTAAATATTTTTATTTTATTATTAATATTTTACACAAATGCTGCTCATATTTACCTTGTTTTCAGCAACAGCATGCAGCTAATTTCAGCAAAAAAACCTTGGACAAACCCACTATACGCACCAAATGGCAGAAAACTAGCCAGCCAAAAGAAGCAACTATCTACTAGCAACACGCTATTGAAGATGGTCGAACGTATCGCAAGCGAAGCCCAAGATATTTTTCTCAGAGCTTGGTGGAGAAAAAAACCAGAGCTAACAGGAATGTTGGACTGATATATATATATTTCCAGGTGGTAGAAACAAGACTCCAAATGAATGCTAATGTTGTTCAGTATCTGCTGGATGTACAAATAGGTAATGTTTTGCTAACCCTGCCAACAACTTTCATTAGGTGATAACACAGAATATCAATGTTGTGTTTACAACTTATTCTGCAGCCCCCAGGTGGCCAACCCCCCGCCCCATACCAAAAAATTCACACAATGCTGCTTTAAAGCAGAACTATATAACTTTTGAAGCAGGAAACAACACAATTTTGCCATTGTAATTGAGAAGTTATATGTTTAAGCAATAACAGTCTTACTTGGTGTGGTATGACCAGTAGCTTATGTTAGCTAATGTTTACAAACTTTAGATAGACAGTTAGTGAAGTGACTCAGTAATGTCTTTGACTCATTTTCAATTGTGCTAATGTAACAATTAATTTGAGCATTTATCATCACCCGTAATTGTCAATGACCAAAAGTGTCATAAACGTGCTTCAAATGTTGGGAATCTGACAATTATGGCCAATTTAGCCTTTGATAAATTAAAAAATTCCAGTAAAAAAGAATGCATCTGTTTGGATATAGGTTCAGTCTTTCTCATCTCTTCTTTGGTAAAGCAATCACAGACTGAGTGCAGTTTCTGATTGCCTTATACCAACCGTTTCTGATTTCATGGTTTCTGAGGATCAAACCTTTCAAATATGAACTCACCTTCCCATTTGCAGTAACTGTTGTGAAAAGTTACCAGAATCTACTTGAAATAAGCGACTATGTTTCCCCAGAGGGCAGCAGTTTTTGAAGTAGAAACCTTGCCATGACACACTGAAGGTCTTCCCCTATCTATCTGTTCTAACTCTATCTTCAGAGGGCTCCCTCTGCAGCAAGGTGCCAACTCTGTGCCTCTTATTCAAATCAAGTCACGAATCTCGGTGGGAGTCCCTCTGAGGACAAAAGCAAGGAGGCCTGGACCATGAAAAGAGATTACCATTTCACAGATTTGAATTCTGAACAGTGCCGCCACCGCTACTGTTTCCAACTAAACGGATAAAGTGTTTGTTTACTTGGTTGTTTCAATACTGATTAAAATAATAATAACCTGTAGGGAGTGGAGAAGGCATTGCAGTGTCTTTGCCACTCATGTGCCATGAGTTAAGAGCGTGTTAAGATGAATAACTATTGACAGTTCTGTTCTGAACTCAGTCTGAAAAGCTGCATGTTCCTGGAAATTGTCCAAATGCTGACAGTTGCTTGTCTTCATGCTGTTCTTAAGTCCCCCTGGCAATTGCACAAGATGTGACACTGAGAGTACTTATTCAGTTGTTAAAGTATTCATCTTAACTAATAGAATTGTTAAGTTATTTGTATTTATGGTGATTATATGTCGTGTATATTTAAGTATTTAAGTAAGTTGTAAAGGTATCAAATCTTAATGTAATAGTGCAGTCTAACATTTTCTTTCTATATACACATAGTATTACACATACAGATAAATACCATGTTACATACATTTTTGGCACCACTACTGGTAAGGCTCTAAAATAACAAAATTGATAGTATTTTGTTTTTTCTGAGCCGTATTGAGCCTCATGAAACTTTTTTTTTTTTTTTTTTACAAAAGAAGCATTCCCTATGTAAACTGTCGACAGTGTGCTCGGTGGATTGTCCATAGCAACCGACGTTGTCTCTTGGAAGAGATAAGTACAGAGAAGTACAAAGTAGGAGTCAAGACATGGTTAGTCTAGCTTAGTGCAAATTCAATTCAATTCAATTCAACTTTATTTCAGACTCACAAAAGGGTCCATAGCAACAAGAACAAAAGCAGAAAATAAGACATACAAGATAAAACCACACAATTTATCATTCAATCTAAAAAGAAAACATTCATATGTAGGCTGGAAAGAAGGGGGAATCAGCTAGGCTGGCTCTCTCCAAAGTGAAAAAACACTCTTACCAATCCGCTTACAACAATAACAGCCTGATGCAGTGACTGTGCGCAGCGTCCCTAAGTCTTATTGTCACAGTGAGGTTGTCAGATTTGGTGCCTATATAGAGACCAAAACCAAAACCTGTGTTCACTGACCAAAACTGCCAACCTGCGCTATAGCTGGAGAAGCTGCACAGAAGTGCTAGGTGGGTGGATAATCTGTTGTTAATCAGGGAATAGTTTCACCAGGTAACTCCCTGTAAGACCACAAATTGTCCTTTTCAAAACTCCGTTTGTGTAGGGATTAACCAAATGAGATACAAGGCGCTAATTAGTGAGCTTTAGAGGTGTTGGTCAGAGGAAAGTAGAAATGTTCAATGCTCGGAACACCACAAGCAAAAATCCATTCACCTCCATTGTATTGGGGTGGAGGCAGAAATCTCAGAGACAAATCCAGATGGATCCAGATGGCCAACATCTGGGTGTGACGGATCACTAGTTTGATGTACATCAACAACTCTAGTTTATTTTGCCTTCATCCTTGTTGCATTCACCACAGTGGTATTTTGGCAAATCATTTCCCAGAGATGAGCGGCCATCAAACATATGTTTTTATCAAAACCTCTGTCATGCTATCGTGCTAACTATCCATCTCTTCTTACTTTATTTCAAAGCAACTACTATGCTACATTAACTCCTGTGTGCAAAATATTTTTTCTCAACTTCAGTCTTACATGATACCGGGCCCATAGATGCATCTCATGTACTAAATGAAAAATTTTGCACTAGAGCAGGAAGAGTAGTAGAACAGATATTCATTTGGCCAGTTGTGTGGATAAAATCTTTAGAAATGCTTTACAATGTGAAGAAGAGTGATGGCTGAGTGACCAGGAAACACCTCGGCAGGGGAGTGTCACAGGGCTGACAAGGCACAGGTGCCCCAGCCAAACACACTACATTGCCCCATCCATCGTGTGCCCTGGTCAGTCGTCCTAAAGGCCACTTCATCACAGCCTGTCAGTGGGACAGAGCTGCTCACTGTTTGAGTGCGCTGGCCTGAGACGGGAATGAGGCTTCCATCGGTCTCTTTTCCACCACAGATCTATGAGCTGTTAGAGCCAACATGACTCGCACAGCACAGATTTAATGATAAGAGCAGGGAGTAACAAACAAGAAGACAAATGATTATGTGTGATCTCTAATTAAATGAATTACATATGTTCACATAGTTTTGGTTTTATTTGCCCAGGATTAGAATATCTGTCTCATCATCTTCCTCCACCCCAATACAACAAAGGTAAATGAGACTTTGTGGTGTTAAGAGCACTGTAAATTTCTATTCAAAAGACAAAAACACCTCCAAATGAAATGTACAAGTCCTCCAAATGACACGACAAAATACGTTGTTTCTCTCCGCCCTCTAGAACGACACACAGTGAGATTAAGGTATCAACAGGACAAAATCATTTGCAGTTCCTTGCAAAACTGTTACTAATCACTGTTTAACCGTGGTTAAGGTTTGGTTAGGTTTAGGAACAAAAATGGGCTGGTTACGTATAGGGGAGCTGCATTGTCATGGCTACATTAATAAACACATGGTATATGGAACCATCGTGGTTGAACGTTGAGAGTCAGTTGGAAATGGGAAACCTTGACCCATCCATCCACACATCCCCCGCTTAGTCGCTCTATAACAACTTCACCTGACTTCCTCCTTTGCTCCTGTCATAATTCCTACGGCCTCTAGAGGGTGCTGTCATTTGAGCGTAAACAAATGCTGCTTTGGGGCACTTTCTGAAACAACTGATGCTGATGTCGTTCTTCTTGGTAGGACAGTCTTGAAATGTAAAAATGACAATTTGTGGTTTTAGGGGAGTTTCATGCTGGAGCTATTTCTTGACAAACAACAGTATATTCATCCACCCAGCACTTCTGTGCTGCATCAACAGCGAGGGTTGCCAGATATGGTCATTGAGCACATATTTTGCTATAGATCTGCGTATAGGCACAATGATACCAACAGAGTGATGAAGCTGTTCCCAGTCACTGCACCTGGCTGTTGTTCACCAAAAAAATAGATCCCAAAACACAAACTGTCGCTTTTACGTTGGTATTTTTGCACATGTTTGTTAATTAGTGAGCTTTAGAGGTGGTGGGAAAATGCAAAAATACTTGCTATATGCTGCAGCTATTAGAAGGGCTAAAACAATCACGAGATTGTCACTTTACTTCATTCTCTATGACCAATTCAAGGCTCAAAGACTGGAATAATGTCTCGTTACAGCATGTTGAAAACAGTTCTGAATCCTTTATAAGTCCCTAGGATATTTTGTGTGTTGTAATTTCTCCAGAAACCAGTTGGTTAACACCTTTCCTCTAATCTCTTCCCTGAGAGTTAGAAACTCCTGGAGCTTCATGTTGCAGCTCATTTGGGAGACATTTTGGACGATTACTTGTGTGGGATGTGGTAATGCAATTATATCTCCACACGCTGTGTTGCTCAGGGCTACTAGAATGACATTAGACTTGATGGATACAGCTATCAAACACATTCTCATGATTGTCATGTGGCAGTCAAAAACAGTGTCTGGAGTTTCCTCCCACACAATCTTATGTCCCAAAAGGAAGCCATTACATTCACTTTACACTTATTGAGTGACGGATAATTTGGACCAGATAATGAGGTAAATAAAAATAAAGCAAGAAAACTACCGTTATAAACATTTGTAGGCCTTCTGCTGTGTTATAATGAGCACAATTAATCAGATGAAACTAAATTATTATGTTCTGCATCTTAATAAACTTAATTGACACTAATTATAAAGTCTGATTTAATGACTTCTTCCTCTTTGACAACTTTTACAATTCTGACTGCAACAGCTCAGAGACTTTGACTTGTATTCCGTTTGAGATCCCCCCTTCAATTGCTGATATTTTCATAGGCAGCTCTTCCAAATTCCAGCAAGAGTTAGATCACAATTTGTTCCAGATTGTCTGTGCGGCAGTTTGTTGGAGGAGCAGTTTGAGGCAGCTATTTTGCAAACTTGGTTCTCTCCTCCAGCACTATGGGAGGTTTGCCACAGAGACCGAGCTGTTTGTATGCACTCATAGGTCATTGTGAAGTTCTGTCTCTTGCTCCCACACACACACACACACACACACACACACACACACAACACACTTTCTTATGGTCAAGTTAAGACAAAAAGTAAACCAATATGATGATGGTTTTTCTTTTCATTTGATGGTTTTATGAGTTAAGCTTTCAGTTAGTGGCACTCTTTCTTTCCGTGCTCTGCCATGTTAGGTATGAGTGCTTACATTCAATGTTCTTCTTTAGTGTACAGTGTACAGTGCTGCACATACATGGCAAAGTAATCAGTCTTAAACGATAAGACGTGATATTCTGTATTTTGCTTTTGTCCAATCCCATATCCTTACCAACAATGAATGTGTCCTACAAACAAGTATTGTTTGTGTATCAAAGCCTGATAGATCTTCCTCCCCTGTGCCGCAGAGCTCCATTGTTGTCCAAAAACTATTAAAATCACATCAATGAGCCACACTGTTGCACTGAGTGACATGTACCTTCATCACCATGAACACACACACTGTAGTTTATTTTGACTCAATCCCACACACACTGTCCTGCTGCCCTTAACACTCACTAGAGCACCAAATGTGGATTAATCCGCTACTGAAAATAGTCCCCAATTAATGCACAGTTTCCTCCTATATTAGGAAATTACTTTTCTTTTTTCAGAAATAAACCCAACACCTGCCCACCACCCTCAGAAAGCTCTTACTAGAAGCTAAGAAAATTCTCTTTTTTTAAAATAATTTGGATTTTAATTATTCAGTTAACTGTTCTATTATACTTTTAGTAAATTTTAATTCCCAACATGGAGGTCTAAATACTGTTTCAAAGCCTTATAATTTCTTGGCTAAATTTTTAATTGTTAACTGCCCCATCCATCGTGTGCTCTGGTCAGTCGTCCTAAAGGCCACTTCATCACAGCCTGTCAATGGGACAGAGCTGCTCACTCATAGACTAAGCCATCAAGACCTATTTTTCTTAAAACAACATGAAATCCACATTGTTGTCAATGCAATTTCCCCTGATTCGGCTTTTTAGTTTTTTAAATTGAAATACGACCATAGAAGGCAGACCGCTGTACTAGTATCAAAAAAGGGCAACTTGATTCAAGGAAATTAGAGTATTGGAAACAGGTGAAATAAACTAACCCCACTGCCAGATTTTTTTTCTCTGTTGTTTCAAGAAAATATGATTTTCATGGTTCAACAGACAAAATGTAAGGAGATTTTTTTGTTGTGAACCCCAAAGACATGGCTTTTGCTGCTGCCAGAAACATAAAACACATGATATCTTATGTGTAGGATGTTGTTTGTTTTCTCCTCAGAAAAGACCTTCATTACCAGACGCTTAGAATAGCAAATGTAAAGCTTTCACAAACTGGTTAAATCATTTTTTGTTCTATAAAGGGCAACAAAACGGAAATGTGTTTATTAGCAAATGTCCCAGATTGTTGCTACAAATTCCCTTAACAACCTGCAAATAAATTACAATTGGAAGTGAAGGCTACACAGAGCAGCAGCTCCTCCACACTGTGCAGCTGCCAATAGTCGCTGACTCCCAACAGTCCTGCCAACTGCTGCTTGTCCCTTCTCTCTGGCAGACACGTCTTTTTAAGGCCCCTCGCCACTACAGCCTTTGAACACGGTACAGGCTGCAGGACACACTGTACTGACAAGATAAACACTCCACACATTAAAATGCCACAAATTAAAATAATGTCTTTTCATCTTTTGAAATGACTCTGTTAGTTTCATGCGTGAAACGTTATTTATGGAATTTTTATACGCTACAGGATTTCAGCTTTCTTCATCTGAATTTTCTTTTTTGGCCTCAAAAACAAGGCTGCTTTTATCTTGGACATGTTGCCTTCTGATCAATACCATCTTTGTGTCTTTGATCGCTGAGTCTATACATGCATGAAGTCAGCATTTAAGCGATTTTGGTACTGAACCATAGACATTGCCAGCGGGTGGATCTGAACTCTCGGAGAACATATGGGGTCAATTAGGCAGAGTTTGCTCTTGGACAGGGTTCAGCTGATCCACAATAGGGACCTGCAGAATAGGTGGTCTCAGGCCATTTGGCAAGGCAATTGTGGGCAGCCTGCGAGTTAGCAACATGAAAGTATCAGGTGTTAGCCAGCAAATGATCCAGGAAAGGTGAGGCTGGGATAGCAGATTGGCTGGCTCAGGCCCTGAGCGACCAGTGTTTGCAGATAGAGAGGAGAGGGAGATGAGGGTAACTATGCATGATACACTGCTCTTTAGAAACACACTATATCAACGCTCCATTTAAATGAACTTATTTAAAAATGTTAGAAGAACTTATTTTATTCCCATTGTGAAATTGACCACATTGGGCAAGTTACTTTAAAAATGTAATGAATTAATTATTTATACTTTTGAAGATAAGAAACAATTTGAAGAAAACACAGTAGGGAGATACCATGTTTAACATTTTTGCATGTATTTAAGTTATATTTAACAAAACATGGGGAAAATATGTTAAAAGAATTTAACCAACAAATATGTCAAACTTTAGTCAAGTGGCTTTTCAAATTTCTATTTAATCCTTTCAGAGAAACTGCTGTAAGCTTTCAGCTTGATAACAGCCACAATATCAGTTAGACATTCTGTTACTCTCATTATCCACATACTCACACACTCGCTGGTGTTGGCGGTCAGAATGCTTTATTTAGCTCCTCATCGTGTCATTTAATGACAATAGCATTTCTGTTTGACAGATGACTCGCTCCCCGGTCCGTCTCTACAGCAAAGATGTCAGGAGACACTTTTGACTGGTTTTCACTCATCAGGAAGTTATTTTCTCCATGTCACAAACTCCTGTAGGCCAAACCAGGCTAACTAAACACTTTTAGAATGAACTAATGTTAGTACATTATCATTCCTTACTGAAAAACTATTTATTAACACACCAAACAAGCTTCCCACCCAAAATACTGAAGTAACAGAGTTTTACTGAGATTTAATGTAATTACAGAGATTCAAATTTTACTTCTTTACATTACTGAAAAAAGAAGTCACATTACTGTAACACGTTATTAAGTAATGCGTTACTGCCCAACACTAGAAAGTGCTCAGTCCATTTGGCGTTTTAGTGGTTCCCAGCTTGGGATTCTACACCAGTGATGTAGAATAATTTAAAACACATACAGTAGCGACATACATTTTTTTCATATTGCGGTTAGATGTATTTTAAGTCAAAGCTGTGTTGAACCCACATAATATCATACACATGCATGTGGATCTAAAGTTGGCTGGCTGGTGTTGCGTTTGAGGTAAACCTAATTTTGAGTGAAACATGATAATATATTCCATGAGACTTCAGCTGAGGTTAAGAGCATGTTCTTGGATCTCGATGAACCCTGATGACATAAAGTCTGAGCGAAGCACACAACTGTACGGTCCTGTATGTAAATAAGGCCCTCAGAAGAAACACGCTTGATGCTTTTATACCCTCCTAAACATGCCTTTTAGGTTTATGAGTCATCCACAGTTCAAACTTTGCTTTCAGCACATAAAGGGATTCAAAACCACAGTTTACAGTTCCCAGCAAAGCTATCCATCAGAAAAATGAAACCATGGTTTCAGCTTTTCAAATATTCACTTTGGTCTGCAGGGTGAAGTCACAAGTTGTCTACATGTTGTGTAAATTGGGGAGTCATAGTGGAAAACGGGCATGGATCAAAAAATAGAATGGCTACTCAGCGGAATCAAGGGACGTCAAAACAGTCAGAAAAAAGCAGAGAAAGCCTTGTGTGCTGTCTACCATGAATAATTATATTGATGAGCCCATGCAGGAGTTTTGATTGATCTTTTTTTCCAAAGTGTATGTTTTCATTTTTGAACATGAATTGGCCTTCATGCTTGTCTCTACAAGAGAAACTTTATAGGTGCAATACAGGACCCAGGGGTTGTCATTTAAGTCAGACCTATTATTCTACCTTGAACCCTGAAATACCAAACACTTAATCACACACAGACTCATTTTGAAGGGAAAGCCTGGTTTATTACAACTTGGGTTATATTTGCGTAGTTTTGGCCATCACCGTCTATTGGTAATAATCTGGGACCACGCTGACACTGCTAAAAAAGAGTCAGACGGGAAACAAACACCAGCAGTCTGTTGATTGGACCCCCAGGTTAGCAAAATGTATTGTTTTTAAAAAGTAAGGCCACAAGTACAGTATCAACTAAGGCAGGCTCTGCGTTATTACAATATCTTGTGGTCCTGTCTTGCACATGGGCCCTATGTCAAAATCTACTTTTAGGCCTGTTAATATTTTAGTGTATATTGTGCTCTCGTGGACCCTATTAATAAATTAAGTTGAGTTACCTGCTACTAATTGACACACAGAAAACCTGGAACCAGGTCGTATTATTGCAGCATAGGGTACAGGTTGGTTTCAGGGCTCATAATGAAGACGCTATGTGTAGTCTGCTGTGTACACTGTACTTGATGGATGTCTGCAGGGTCATATACAATGCAGAGATGGTGGTAGATGGGCGGTAGTAGAGGCCCAACAGAGATTTTTTTCCCTGCAACCACTTAAACTGTTAATCCAGCCATGAGTATTTCCAGTGTCATGTTATACTAAGACAGGAGCTGAAAATATACGTCAGAAAAAGGTTTGGATGTTGCCCTTTAAATACATGTTGACAAATAAGGTGTGAGAAGTCACACTCAAACCACTCCATAAATACTACCCAGCTAAAATAATTTCCTCCTCAACCCGAAAAAGGATCTTATAATACTGTAATACTGCCTGTTCCTTTTGTGAATCCAGTTCTGGAACATCTGTGCATTTGTTTTGGTTCTGCACCGGAGAGTTTTGGGAGTTTGGGGTTTTAAAGATGTTTGATTTTATGAAGGAAAATGAGAGCAAATATTTTTTTAATTAATCATGCATAAATATAAATTTAGTAACTCTAGATAATTTGTATTCAAAAATAGATTTAACAGGTTACTTGTAGATATGTGTTAATGTATTTTATCAGGCTCCCTCTACTCTTTATAATGTTTGTATTACGTGTTGTGCTTGTTTATTGTATGTGTTTGTACCCCCTGGCTAAGTTGTTTAAAGCTTTATACAATATGAAATGTTGAGTAAAAACAATGTAATATGAATATATGGTTCAACTTTGACCTTCTCAGCTTACTGTAGTTGGACAAGTTCAAGGTCTTTTATTGTCATATCCTCAGCAATTACAGTGAAGTAGTCATTATCAGTGAAATTCTTAATTCTCAGTCTCCGTCCAAC
Source organism: Oplegnathus fasciatus (assembly GCA_003416845.1). Taxonomy (NCBI): domain Eukaryota; kingdom Metazoa; phylum Chordata; class Actinopteri; order Centrarchiformes; family Oplegnathidae; genus Oplegnathus; species Oplegnathus fasciatus. The sequence continues at coordinate 346,147 of NTHP01000436.1, read as the reverse complement.
AATGCTCAAACAATATGTATAAAAAGAAAATCACACAAGAAAAAAGAGAATCTAAGACATAAAATAGTGCAGAAGTTAAAATGTGGGAATAGAATACAGCTGCAAGCGGCGATTCTGGGATTCAAGCCAACACAGACTGGTAGAAGTTGAAAGCTTTTGATCTGGACCTGGTCACATCTGCTGTAGATTCAATAAGATCATATAAACTTCAATTAAAAGATCCTCTCAAACTGTTTGTCCTGATTTTATACTTTGTATTGCAGCAGCAAAATCTGAACATATCACTACTTTAATTGGTTTAACCTCCTCCACCCACTGAAGACTGATGATTATTGCTGTCAGTTCTGCTGTGTGTACTGATGACCTGTTTGAAATTCTCAATTGTGGAATGCATTTGCCCACGCCCACATGTTCATTATTTGAGTGTTTAATGTGTTAAGGTGTCTAATAGCTCTCCAGAGTGCACACCTGGTTTTCCTGTACTCCTGCAAATCACCCGAGTTGTAGGCGTCAGCCCAAATTAACCCAGGGCTTCTGATTCGAGACTATCCGTACAGTAATCCTCGATACAGCGTCATCAATACATTTGCCAATATAGTCAATGACCGTGTCCGTGTATGTGTTAATGTTGTTGTCCTGAAACAGATACCACTCCGTAGTGCGAAAGCAGTGACATAGGGCAGACTCTGATTGGTCAGAGCACTGTGGAATGGTCTGCATCACCGGTCTGTCCTGTTTGACTTTCTGCCTATAGGCAGGCAGAAGCAGAACTGAGATGTGATCTGATTTGCTGAAAGGAGGGCGAGGGAGGGGCTTATATCTGTCCTGGAAAGGAGTGTAAGCATGGTCAAGTGTGTGACCACCACGGGTAGGCCAGCTGATGTGTTGGTAATATCTCAGCAGGACTTTCCTCAGATTGCTGTAGTTAAAATCCCCAGTCACAATAACCACGACCCTCTTTTCCTCTGTCGCCTCCGCTCTCCAGGTACAGGAACAGGTAATCCCAGCCATGGATATTCCCCATTGTTTGTTGATCGTGGTGAAAAAGTGCTGTCCACCAACAACCTGATGTGCAGAAGTTGTTCTCTGTCATGTTGTATGATAGGGCTCGCTTGGGTGGTAAATCAATAAGAAACAAATAAAAAGCAAAGTTGAGAAGGAGCTTGAGACACGGCAGCCATCCTCAGCGCCAGGTGCGCTCACTCCTGCTTTTACCTCCAAATAAAGAGGTTTAGATCACTGGATCCAAAGTCTTTGGCTTATGATTAAAATGAGGCACTGACTCCTCTAGCGTTATGGCCTCAATAAGGAAGTGAGTTATAATCACTTCAAACAAGTGATTTTTCCTTTCAGAGGCCTGAGGATGTGGAAGTATTCAATATTTCGCAGAAAAACAGTAGAAATTAATCGTCAGGATAACTTTTAAATTGATTTCAGAAGATTTATTTCAAGACCCATGGGGGTCCCACCCCCACATTGGGAACCAATGGTTTAGATAATCTGGATCAACTGTTGGCTTATTTACAA
>NTHP01000436.1:314615-335497 GCA_003416845.1 Oplegnathus fasciatus | reverse complement strand
ATATTATTTATTATATTAAATTCACAATTAAGCAGGGTTAAACCTCTGGATTCTGTCTATTCATTGGTAAATACTGATCATGTTTTATTTATAGTAACATAACTTTATTTATACATTATGTAGAGACAAGCTGAGAAAAACAGTTGAAAGTGCTGATGTGGGGCTTTCACACACTATTTACAGACGGGTGACAAATTAAAGGAAAAACCAACATAAAGTGTCTTAGTAAGGTGTTGGGCCACCACATGCTGCCAGAACAGCTTCGATGCTCCTTGGCATTGATTCTACAAGTCTGTGAACTCTACTGGAGGGATGAACACCATTCTTCCAAAAGATATTCCCTCATTTGGTGTTTTGATGATGGTGGTGGAGAGCGCTGTCTAACACGTCGCTCCAAAATCTCCCATAGGTGTCCAACTGGGTTGAGATCTGGTGACTGTGAAGGCCATAGCATATGATTCACATCATTTTCATACTCATCAAACCATTCAGTGACCCCTCGTGCCCTATGGATAGGGGCATAGTCATCCTGGAAGAGATCACTCCCACCAGGATAGAAATGTTTCATCATAGGATAAAGGTGATCACTCAGAACAACTTTGTATTGATTTGCAGTGACCTTTCCCTCAAGTGGACCCAAACCATGCCAGCAAAATGCCCCCCACAGCATAACACCAGATCCCCTCACTGTAGGGATCAAGCATTCAGGCTTTTCCTTTAATTTGTCACCCGTCTGTATGTCTGTAGACCATACATTTTCTTTTAAATTTTAATTTTTTAAAACTTCGAATTAATAATATTTTCAGTGGTTGACAGCACAGGTATATGTAGACTTTCAATGATGGGATACAATTTACATTTTACTGTATTATAGTTTTATTTCTTACATTTTTCTGCTGTCTTTGTGTATTAAAAAACACCTTGGACTCTTCTATAGTAATATTTTGAGTGATTATCACAAAAGATGTGTACATTTCTACAGGCAGCTCTATACTTTGGGAAATGGACAATGATAAGTCAGACTTACAGCTGAGTTTGTGCTGGAAAATGTGAGGTAAAGACAGATGAAAAGGTGCTAAACAAAGACAAAACTGAGAGCATGGAAAGTCAGCAAAAATGAACCAAAATGAACCTATATAGCAGAAACCATACATAACAGGCCACTTATTATATAATAAATATAATGACTGAGCAGTTATTTGATATATAAATAGTGCTTTTTGGTTTTAGGACTTCAACAATGAAAAATGTCTGTTACAAGATAAGATAAGATAAGATGAAATGAGATGAGATAAGGTCTTTATTGACCCCCAGAGGGAAAATTCACAATATTATGATAAAATTGTCTTAACATATTTTAATTTTTCGGTCTATTGTTTTACTTCCCATGCAAGGACCCTTATAAAACAGCTCTGTCTGCTCTCCACATGTCTGCGTCCACATGTGACTCTTTATTGTGTGCATCTCAAGGTCTCCACTTTCATGGCATTGGAACAGAGAGGTGTTTCTTTGGGAGCAGAGGCAGCGGCCTGCAGCCGTGGCCCTGCGCCGGGATCGCCTTACCCCATACAGCTCGGCTTTGTTATCGGATCTCCCGGGCTGAAGGACACAGTGCATCATCTAACCTGCCTTAATGCATGCAAGATGTCCAATCAGCGCAGTGTTTGGTCATTACGGCCGCCTCTCCAGGCCTCCTTCCTGCAGGCCGTTGCGGCTGGACCCAGGAGACCCCTCTGATGATCTCAGTAGCAGATCTCTGTTTCCCCTCACATGAGATCCCTGTCCCAGGATTCATTTATGCCGGGGGAAACACGCACAGACATGGGTGCCCACCATACATCAAACTCGTTAAATATTCCATCCGAGTGGAAACGCTGCTGACTCCGATATCACACCCGATACTGAATCAGCCCGCTATGGAAGCTGATACCTGTGGATTCTTTATGCCTCTGAAGTTTCTCTACATTCAGCTGAGAAAGATACGCCTACATGGTCTGCAAATATGTGACTACTCATTTTAGTTTCACTTTTTGTTTTTCTGTCCGTGTTTCTTGTATTTCTTTCTTTTTTTTAAATCAGAGTTTTAAACATTGTCCTAAATAAATAATATATACCAACTCTATTTTGGGTATAGTGTATTCACTCTTCAAATTTGACTCAAGTACGGACATGCTAAAATCACTTGATCACATAATGGAAATGGAGGAGCTACTCACAGCTGGGCAAACATGATAAAATACTGGATGGAGTGACAACTTGTAAAATGAAAATAAAACTGAAATTGAAAATAACTCAACATTTTTAATTTGAAATGGGAACTGGAAGTTCTGTAAGTGCAGCTGGCATGCCCTATTTAGTGCAAGACTGGAAGCAGGGACACTTTGGAACTGTTCAAAGTTCAAAAATACACCTACCAACTCCTCTGAAACTTTACAGTGGTATCGATCTTCTCATCTTACTGTAACTGTAAATATTAAACAGCAAAGAAAAACTCCTGGTCAGAACAGAAAAAACAGCATACTAGCTTCTAGTAATGTTTGAAGTCAACCAGATAACATGGCTTACTTATGCCTGCGATAAGTATAAGCTAGTCAGGCTACATTGACCTTGAAAGGTCAGCTGTAGGTCAGCTGTAGGTCAGTTAGGCTCCTAGCTAAGCTAGGTGGTTTAAATGCACAATTTCAAAGGACAGCTCTGGTTTACCATCACTTTGGCCTCGTACAGTAGTTTTGTCCATCATTTCTATATGACTATACTCACCTTGCACTCTGCAAGTAATTTCTGAGATCAAAACACGGCTATATTGTTTTAAAGATGTGGGGCAATAAACAAGAGCAAGAAAGAGACAGGTTGTGAATGAACCACCCAATCCTTCATTGCACAGGAAATGCGTGTGCACTCAACTACGTTAAGTACAGTGGGTCAATATTGAAATGTGATGGATATTTACAACAGATTTGGTAATAACCATTCACTTTAGTTTTCTTTTCTAAATATGTTTGGTGAACCTGCAGGTTTGTTTCTTGCCCCACGTAACTTTTTAGCAATTTTAAGTAGATTTCAGCAAATACCCTGGTGAGTACTGGTATTATTAGTGATAGGAATGGTAGCCAAAACTACCAAAATAAGACCTAAATTGTTATAAATCAGTATGGTCCAAGTTGTGACCACCAGGTTTCATTCACTTCAGCCTGCTTTTACTGAGCCACAAACACTGAATTCCACATAGATTGAGAGAGCATTTCTGCTCTGGCAGCTGTCGGTGTTGACACTGCCGTTGATGACAAATCACGTGTGAACACAGACAGCATGCGGTTTGACGCTCTACATATGACATGACATGTTCTATCTGAGCGGGTTATCTGCCTCAACTACACTGTTTCTCTCTCCTCCCTTTGCAGACGGATTGAAAAGTTGAAATGTGTGAGCTCTCGTCATCACCAACGGACTCCTTTTAGCATGTCCTCTGGAGCGTAACAGCTGGTATTCATATTGTCTTTAAATACTTTGACTTTATTTTACATTTTCACTCCTGCACCACCTGTACAAAGTGGCAACAATCATATTAAACTATGGCCAATAATACAGGAGCAGCTATAACCAAATACTTTTTCTTCTCATTCATGCTCACAGAAATAGTGAGGTTGAGCTGGAAAATAATAATGATAATAATAATAAAAGATGATGGCACTTGGTGATAGCAGTGGGAAAGCTCCCCTCACTCAGGAGAGCAGTCATGATTTACAAGTCAGCCACACAACAGATTCATACCCACTGCAGTGAAAAGGACATGTATCATTTCTCCCAAATGTCTCTGCGATGTGTTGGCGGCTCTGAATAAAATATTAGTCCGCAAAGAAAATGTTGTCTGCAGTGTGCATACAGAGCTGCAGACCCAATTCCAAATCAAATAGATATTTTTTCAGTTTCCCCACAGCAGCATTTTTTTTTCTGGAACTGATTTGAATATTACAGATGGAGCGGTCTGTCTTTTCAGCGAAGGAAAGGAATCTGCCAAGGAGAACAAAAACACAAACTGGGAGGCATTTCTTAACCAGCCAGGTAATTCGAAACAGTAGCAAGACCTTGACAAACACACGAGCACGCGCACTGGAGGAAGGCATACCAACTGGGACAATCAATCACACACACCCCTCCACCTGATTATGGAGTGAAGTAGACCATCAACACAACATGCAGTCTCTCTCAGTCAGGTTTGCTGCCACATCAATCACCTGGTCTCTGGCCAAACCAAATATGAGAATACAGAGTACCATCAAATTAGGGTTTGTTTTTGAACTCAACAAAGCACTTTTCCCTGTTTCTGCAGCCAGACGCTGAGTGCTCAGATCCGGTTGGGTGTGTTGGGTTACACGCATGCCTTTGGAGCTCGCTGCTCCATAATCTGCTTAATGCCTTTGGCTTCCTGGGATGTTATTAATTAATAAGACTTACAATCAGAGCTGATTTCTGTGGATGGCTTGCACACTTCTGCCACTTTGCATCAGGTTCTCCCAGCATTGCATTTTAATGCTTTCAGTGATATCACCACCCTGTAATTTCACACAGTTGTTACTGTATGTCGCTTGGATAATTAGGTTAAATGGTCAGTTCACCAAAGAAAAAAAGAACAAAAAACCCTCCCTTACCTCTGGTTGTACCTAACCATGCATAGTTTTGGTTTTATTTGTCTTTGTTTGGATTATCTGTCTCTGCGATTTCTGCCTCCACCTTAATGGCGGTGAATGCATTTGTACATTTATTTTTTTTTAAGGCAGGATTAAACACTTAGTATGAGAAAAGGCTGCTGTAAATTTGTACATGTGTATTTTTAAAATACTTGTTCAATGTCAGAATTACTTTTTTGTACATATTGAAATATTCTAATAACAACACATTATCATTAGCAACTTCTAAACAGTCAGTACAGAAAGGGAATCCTCTCGCTGTTCAGCGACTGTAATTTGTTCGTAGCATGTGTGTATGCAAGGCTGTGTTGATAAAAAGTGGGTGGGGAAGGGGGCTGTTCCCAGTTCCCAGACAAAATGAAGTGGTTCCCAGATCATAGACTGGTACTGCGCCAAGGAACATATCTATGGGGCCATTAAGAAACAACTTGCTTCTGCAGAGAAAGCAGAATAAATATGTAATTGGGGGCTCCTTTCTATATTTAATTTTTTCTCATCATTCCCAACGTCACTCCCCCAACAGCGGTATAATGATTTTAACAACAGTAGGTCATCAGTACGTGAGGTACCGGCCCCTCATCCCAACCTATTAGCATTCAGCAGTACATGACATGTGTGTGGTCACTACCTGTGTGTTGCTGAGAGGTCTGTCAGTAATAGTAAATAATAAATTTAGTAAGCAATGACAATGAAAGAAAGAGAAAATAAAGTTAAGTTATGGGATGTATTTTGCCATACGCCCTCTCTTGTGTGCTCCCTTTTCTATGTATCTCTCTAACTTTCTGTCATTTTCTGTTACAAGGCTTATTTGTGTGTGTTGGGACGATAAATAAAGAGACCATACTTGAACCAAAAGTTACTAAGTTATGTAATGACGAACTAACTTTATCTTTGAGTGTGGAAAACACATGGTGCATTACCCCAGTGTGTTCAAGTGGACAACCCTGTCCATATGCTTTTGTGTTCTTTTGGTCTGGGGCTGTCTTTTAATTGTTTGGGCCCCTTAGTTCCAATGAAGGGACATTTTAATGCTACGGCATACATTCATTTTACATGTTAGTGTGCTTCCAGTTTTACCAGTTTGGTATGGAAGAACTTGACTGGCCTGCACAGAGCCCTGACCTCAACCCCATTCAACACCTTTGGGATGGACTGGTATACCGTCTTTGAGCCGTCACCTTATGAATGCCCCTGTGGTTTTGGAATGAGTGGGTGTAATGAGGTGTCCACATACTGGCTAATGTAGATGTTTGTTTTTTCTTTAAAAGCTGCTTTACGGCAGCACTAATGAAATTCCATTCTCCTCATTGTATTGTGGTGGAGGCAGAAATCACAGAGTTAGATATCTCAAAGCCATCTGCATGGCTGGATACCAGTTGGAGTAAGTGAGTGTTTTTTACACATAAAAAACAGGTGCCTGTTAATAAAAAGGAGTGTGTTATGAGCTTCCAGCTAACTTTGGTCGTATCTGAGTGAAAGTGTCACCAAACGTCGACACCCTTGAAGACTCCTGTGTGCACAGGTTGCAGTTTGTTATCAGTAATGTACACACTGTGTAAATTGCCCGACTCTCTCTCAGTAGCACCGTTCGTCCTTGTTTGCTGATGCTAAATCACAGTGTGACTTGTCGCACCTGAGCTTCAAGGGGATCCTGTTACCTTTCGGAGCCTGATACGACTTTAATGGCCGGCTGTTGTTTGGAAGAGTATACATGTGTATTCTTACAGAGCAGGATGGGGGGGCACCCTCCAATATCTCAGGGGGTGGGGGGTTCAAAGGAGCGACAGGCTTTAAAGTCAACAACGCAGCTGTGTTTACATAAATGCCTTCAGAAGTGAGAGCCAGTGCTAGGTGGGGGAGGCAGGTGCGGGCCAGGGCAGGGACAAGATGAGGTAATCACAGGCACTGACCCCCTCACCTCAGATACAGCAGAAGGAGAAGAAAAAGAGAAAAGATGCTCTAAATGAATGTACTATGACTCAACTCAGGGGTCTGTCTTAATTTTGTTTTTGTGCTCTGAGCTCCTTGGGGATCACTGTTACCTTGCTGTGTTGAGTGAATAATGGCGGACAAACTTAAACAATGTGGAACACAATCACTACACCCACGTCAGCATACTGAGGATCCAGTCCAACCTGCTCTGGTTGTGTTTTTGTCCCTTTTTTTGTCCAAAATAAACAGTCTTGGGGTGCCTGGGTGGGTCAGTGAGGATTGATGTTATGTACTCGTAGCACTGTGTGTATGTAAAGAATGGAATAAACTTAAAGTATGTAAACACACAAATCTCACAGTGCAAAGTGCAATGGACCTATAAGTAAACAACAACCATCTCAAGCCACCTCAAGTGATGTCACTTGAGTCAGCATCAGTTAGGGCTGAAGACTACAAGTTTGCAAATGAAAACAAATCTGAGGGCATAGAGTCAGAAAGAAGTGAGTTTACCAGACCTCTATACACTCTCAGGAATAGGAGTATAGTTTCTGTCCCCCAAGGTACAATCTACACTAACATACCCCCTAGGGCTAATTATTGGACCTCAAGGTAACTATATGTACCTTTTTGATGGCAAAAAAGTACATATGTGTTCCTAAGCAGTAAAAGGTACATATATGTACCGTTTCTTCTAAATATTAAGGTACAATATCAGGAGACAGTGTGTGTTAGGCCAAATATTCATTTTACTTTTAGATCTGAAGGTTTTATTGTTTCCTTATTTGTTTAAGGTAGATTTTAACGTGCAGGCTATGGTTGAGCAGCCTTTAAATGAAAGAAATAAAAAAAGTGGAAGGTGATTCACACTGAATTAAATATTGGACCTGTTTTTCATGAGCAACATTCTGGCAATAAAATGGTTTTTCAGACAAACAAATCAGGAGAAAGTGAGTTTGTTCACGTCTAAAGGTACAAATAAGTACCCAATGTCAAGGGTACACAGCTGTACCTTAGGAGGGTACTGCCCCAGTGACAAGCCAGTGTACACGTAAAGGTACAAATTTAGCACATTATTTCTGACTATAGCCAGCCCAAACTATCGGCATTCAAGTTGCACAGTGGGTAATGTAGGTGCCAGGTTTTAACAAGGAAGAAAAATTTGTGGAACAAAACAGACGGTATCTCTGGCTCTGATACACTGATTTTGATACTTCTTTGAGAAAAAAAAACTGTCCATCGTGAGTCCAACAATGTTATAGGAGTGCGAAGTTAAATCAGCGGAGTACTTTTTTAATGCATCCATGTGAGGAACAGCCAGCACTAAACCATCAAATTTGTGAAGCTTTTAAATGAAAGACCACCCATGGATTTTACTTTTAGCTATTATAGGACAAATACCTTTGTTTGCATGTGTTGCTTAATGCTTAATGTAGCAGCTTGATAATTATCTACATATTCTATCAAAATCATCAGTAAACATTAGTACTTTTACTGTTTCTTATAGTACAAAAAACCCCAGAAAAGCCCCAAATATTAACATTGATGGGTTTCTAAAATGCACCACCTTTGTTTTATTTACACCAATATATGTATGTATCTCTTAGATTTTATCTTCTGTTTTTGTTTCTGTAGATTCAAATCAAATAGAGCAGAAACACCATACAATTCTTCACATAAAAATGGAGAAAACCATATGTGTGTGTTTGAAAGATACTGGCTGTAAAAATGTTGGTCTGGACTTACTGAGAGAGACGACAAACCCTGGGATGCTGGACGGCCCCAGCCCTCATTAAATGAATATTATGCTTTGTCATATTGACTACATACACACCAAAAAATAGATGGGGTCATGCTTTTTCATGGCCAGTTATGTATTTGCCTTTACTGAGGCTGTGTGTGATGAGACCTCTGTGGCAGCAGAGAGAAGTAAAGTCCTAAACTCTGTCATCAAAAGACAGCTGACAGTTATTCAATAAGAGGACAGCAAGGGGTGTTAAAGATTTTACTGGGAAGGGATTTTCACTGAAGGCAGGGCACATAAATCCGGGCAAACAGGGCGCCAGGCCTGTTCGGATGACACAAATCGCCGCCTCGTTAGGATCAATAAAGTAAAACACAATGCTGCAAAAGCACAAGTGCAAACTGTGAGGCTCCGGAGGATTCAATAGCCCCAAAGAATGCGTGGGAATGGGGAGCTCAGGTTAGAGGAGAGCTTCAATCCCACCAACTCTGCCATGAAATAGAAAGGGAGAGAGCAATTGACCCATGAACCAGGCTGAAAGAGAAATCACTTGTTCTCGTAATGACTGCCTTCCACATCGGCAGAGCTGGCGGATATATGGCTCGCAGTTGGGCAACTGTGCTGAGAGGGAGGATGAGGAGAAGAGAGGTTTGTCCAGCTCCTACTGGTCTCCAGCTGGTGTGTAGAATGATGATCAGCCTACACTCCACACCCCCCCCCTCTCCAAACAAGCACTATCAAATAAACACAAACACGGATGCGTCTCGTAAAACTGAATCTGAGACAAATTACCCAGCTCATTAGGCAGCTGAGGTGAGTTTCCTGAATGAATTGCTGAATTGGGAGGGTTTGTTCAGCTCTTGTTTATTTACAGAGAACAGCCCGCTCATTTGCATTCTCCTCTCCAAGTACAGGAAGACTGAAGTGGGTGCTTATGTCTTCTGTGATAGAGGAGCTTATCCGGCTCTTTGGGGAGCATCTGTGGGCTGCTGTGTTCCAAAAATTTTGCGCCAGTCATCTCAGTTCCAGACCCAACTGGTGTTAATGTAGGTGGAGAACAGAAGACCCACAGAGAGCATAAAGGAAACCAGAACTTGCTGGTTCTGTTCCAGAAGCAAAAGAACCTCATTCAAAATCACATTGATATTTCACGACCTTAAGATTCCATTATTTTGTCAAAAATGAGTTCACATTACAATATTTTATGACAAGGTAGCATTTTGAATTTTGGGTGTATGCAGTGATGGCCATATATCGTCATTTGTAAAAAACAAAACCAAATAAAGGATCCATTGTCAAAGTCATTTGTAAACATGGTTCTATAGACTGATCTGAGTGTTGAGCCAAAGTACATGAGCCGACATTACTGCTATGACATCTCACTTGTACATCCATTCAATGACACTGTAATGTATATAAAGGATTTTAGCTTTTAACTGTTGCCAAGAAATATGTCCATGAGACAATAGGACCTATAACATGTTGAAAATATCTTCATGTCATTGAAATTCTATTGGTGGGCTTTAGCCCACCCAAATATATTCTATAACCCAGTTGTGTGTGTGTATTGTGCAATCTGTCCTGCAACCCCTTTTATCCTGTTTACTCACAACCTTGGCTATATTCTGTTTTCTAGGCTGCAGCCTTGGAAGCATTTGTCACCCGTCCAGTGTAATATGGGATTGTCCCACACTGAAAAAGTCTCCCCCTGAGCCTTTGGAAGATTAATTTCTCCCAAGTGGGTTATTGGTTAAATTTGTCTCTCTCTCTGATCTGATGTTTTAATCCTTAATATAATTGATGCAACTGTGCTTTACTCTTATTGACTCTTTAGTTCCTTTAAATTCATGTTGAGAGTAGCAGAGGACTTTGAAATTGATGCATAAAAAGCACAAATTAGTGCATAAAAATTCACCAGAATGCAGGAAATGAAGTGTCTGACACTCACAATCTCATGGGGGAGTACCCCCACCCCCCCCGATTGATTTGTGTCCCACGTGCATGGGGCCGCTGACAAGGTGTCCCTTATTCTTCCACATTGAAGGTGGCAACCCAACTTGGAAGCCTGCATTTTCATTGTCTGACTGGTCTATGTAAGTAGCGAACTCTCATCTGCAGACTTGCCAATTGGATGGCTGTACTTGAGCATGAATAAATAAACATTTTTTTTCTTTTTAGGGCTCAATAACTTATTGTGAGTGGGACTGACAGTATGTAGGCCTTAATGTGGTCTGTAAAGAACCATATTTAAAATTGCTTGAAAATTGTGTATTTGGCAGCTATAAAACAACATCCGAGGGAGAACCCACAGACTTCCCTGTGCCTCTCCGACTGTTAGAGCCTCCCAGTAAAATCTGTCCATTTCCAGCACTGACAGTGTTTCTTGTGCTTTGAACCTTTACCTTGTGTTTCTGTTTCCGAGGATAAGCCCACCCTAAGGTGAAGTCCTAATACTGCCCCTGTTTTCAACAAAGTTTAGTTTAAGTTATAATAAACTGCCAGACAATTTTGTCTGTTTTTCTAAACATAAATAAGTAAAAGAAATATCATAGTTAATTCAGTATTTTTGATTTTAAAGGCCTTTAACAAACACCACTTTCTACAGGCCCAAGACAGTCGCAGGTTAAATGTCACCAGCATGACAGACTGAAGCCAGTTGAGCGGTGGACTATGAGAATGTCCAGGGAGTGTGTGGACACTTTCTAGACAGCAGAGATTGAAAAAAACAACATTTGAAGACACTGTTGTTAGATATCATGGATAAGGGACATTAAAGTATGACATATAAGATGTAGCTTTTTGAATGCTAATAAATTAGCATATTTATACTTTATGTGAAGATCACTAATAATAGTTCAAATTTTAATATCAACTTCTGTAGTAGATACTCATTTATATTAAAATACAGCCAGTAAATTCCAGGAACAGTTACAGTTACTGAAGCTAGTGGAACAGTGGCTAGACAGGAAGTGGCACCAGGACTTTCTCTTTCTATAATGGGACAAACAAATGGACAAATTTTGAATCTAGCCTATCTTTGGTTGATTCCAGTGTTGAGTGTGTGTCCCCATGTGTTAAATTGGCCTCATCCCAGCCTCCCAAAGCCTCCCTGTGATCCTGATAAGCAGCATTAACTCCCCCTCATGACCCCAGCCCTCCAAACCCCCCGCCAAGCAGCTCCCACCCATTGCCTCTGGTCATGTATTAATCGTCCCTGGTGTTCCATTTGAGAGGAGCACCACTCCCCTCCAACAACCCCAAAGCCGCCCTGCCTGCCTCTAACACTAATGCCCCCCCTCCCTTCCCCTCAGCCTATCTGTTGGGGAATTGAGCTCCTTCTGACAGCCTCTTCCAAATGGCTCCTTGATAGTCGGATATCTCTCTGCCCAAAACCCCACCCCTGCTCACACACACTCAGCACTGCCTGGCTCAGGTCATCTGTCTTCCTCAAATCTATCTAATGGCGTGTTTCACGGCCCTCTCCGTGCTACACCAGCCGGTCTTTGAGAGGGGCTGAGGATCTGATGGCCTCTGGATATTTTTAGAGCCGCAGGAATAGAAATATAGTGGGGAGGCATGAGCGAGAAAGGTTGGTAGCTGACAGTTCAAATGCACAGAACAGCTGCAAAAATGTTTATGGTCTTGGACATGTAAAAAGTCACAATAGATAAAGGAGGAATCCATCACAAAGCCACAATTTCTGCGTTCAGTAAAAGCCTATGAATTTTAAAAAACTGTAAAAAATATATATAGCTCTCCTGGAGGAAGAAATAATTTATAGCAAAGGTGGTGAAATGGACTTTCCTTGTAGTGTAAATACATCCATGTATGCGACCATTTGGAGAACTAAGAAGGTAACACTACTTAGCACAAATGACAAGATAATGTCTCTTTGGAACAGCCTGTATCAATTATCTCTACTGAAGCTGATGACAACTTTTAAGTTTTCCATAATTATATCTCCAATTGCCTTTAATGCAGCCTGCCGGAGCGCGAGGCAAAAGTAGATCCCTGCGCCATTCAGGAACGTCCCTGACAAAGACATCAGCTTCTGACAGTTTAACAAAGAGGGAAAGAGAGGAGAAAAGAATATATCAGCCAATGCAAATATTGACCCACTACCTCGATTGCAAATTAGTTGCAAAAATCAGAGATAGAGTGACAGCATCTAATCTGCTAATTTCGGCAACCCCCCATTAAATTCTTCTGGGTAGGAAAAAGAGAGAATTCCTCAAAACACACATCTGCTGTGTGTAATGGCTTTTTCATTATACAGATTGAACCAGTCAATAGGCTGTCCTCTCTCTGCATACTAAACCTACACTCACTTTGCTGCTCAGTGTAATTTATAGTTCTGGCAGATGTGTTGATTTGAAAATGAAATTCAAAACTCAAATTTGACAGAGGTGGCAAATAGGAGGAATTTTGAGGCACTTTATTTTATTTGATTACATATTGTATTTTGTGATAATCCTACTTTTACTTAAAGGGATAATTCACCTAAATAAGAAAAGCGTTTCTCATTTACCTCTATAACCATACAGATAGCTTTGGTTTTATTTGTCCAGGTTTTGAGCTCTCTGTCTGAGATTTCTGCTTCTGCCCTAATACGATGGAGAATCGAACTTTGCATAATACTCAAAGCACTGAAAAATGGTTATAAAATTCAACATCACTTTCCAGTAACAGGGTCTGTTATTCTGAATAATCCACAGGTCAAGGGTTATCACTGGAATTACTTTCTACCAAAGAAATAGTCCTTATGAAAACTGTGGATATCCTGTTCTGTGGATTACTCAAAGTAATATGGCGCTTTTTGTGGGAAAAGATGTGCGACAAAATAATCTTAACTCAATGGCCAACTTAATAGTGTTTTTTTTAAGCCTTCCACCGCATCTCACAATCTCCATCAGTAAAGGGAGTTGGGACAGTTGTTATCATGTAAGTTGTGAAAAAGCTATTATGTGGACCACTGAATAAAATGTGTCTTGTCACATGTCCTGTTTTTAAGGTCATGAACTTTCATGCTCAAGAAAAGGATTTTGCTGTGGACTTTTAAAAAATAATAGCCTGTGGCTAAAAGTGGTAAATACAGCATAGTGAAACACTGAACTTCCCAAAGATTCTCCTGAGTGAGGTGCTGTAAAGACATCTTCATTAGGTGACCTGACTGAAAGTGAGTGGAATGGAAACACTAGCAGGAAACAACTAATGTCTCCTGATGAAGTATGTAGCTTCTGATTTTTCTTTCTTTAGCTTGCCAGGCTAACTTTGTTACACTCTTTCCCTCTTCCAACATGGGCATTGTGTATCTACTTGCTACACGTTTACACAAACAATTGGCACAGTCAAAGACAGGAAGAGAGAAATTCCTTAATAATTATTTTTGAAAATGACGAAACTTAACCCAAGTCCAAAAAAAAACACCCATAACGAAACAACTTGGGTCAGGTAGCAGAACTCTAATGTGAAGTTTGCTTTAAGTAACATTAGCCACCATAAGTTACTGGTTATACCAGACAATGACGGACTGGCCATCTGGAGCACCAGGAGTTTTCCAGGTGGGCAACTTGACAATTGAGACCGATGCAACGCAAAATATACATATTCTTAAATAAGCCCATCCCCGCTTAAATAAATAACCACGTGTTGTGTGGCTGACTGGCCGGGGCGAATGGCTGCCAGCCCACTGTGGCTGGGTAGTACAAGTCAACCTCTCTCTCCCAGTCAATCACTGTCTGTCCGGTCCAGTCTAACTTTAACTGGGCGCTGCCCCTCCCCCATCTCTGTTAAGTGTTATTTGGATAAAGAGTGGAGCAAGATGGACAAAGGTGGTGCTGAAAAGTGGAGAGAGAAGAGGTTGAAGTCTTGAGGCTGATTAAGCCAAATGTTTTAAAGTAACAAATTATTCGTTTGGCGCCGTTACTAGTCATCTCAGCCTCGTGAGCCTGAAGGCACTGGGAGCAGAGAGAGCAGTCCAGTGAGCACAGCGAGACCAGTTCAACTGTTAAGTCAAGGTTTAGCAGCTGAAGCGGTCAGACAGAAGACAACAGGGAGAAGATAAGCAGGTTTGGGTCTGGCTCGCCGGCTGTTGAGCTCTACTGGGTGTCTTACTGAAACATGTTCAACTTATCATAAAATTGATGCACTCGACAATGTCAGTTTCAACGTCAACCAATCACAGCCTGGATGGGGCGGGACAAGCAGCAAACTTTCGAAATGTTGAACTCATTGTTATACATGAAAGGTTATTGATTATTGACAAGTTAATACTCAACATTAACAAATTAGAAACTAACCACCACTGTACACCATTTTTCTTGCATGAAGGAACAAAACCTACAAAAATGATAAATGTTGGTTGTGTTGTGTATTTGTGTAACTGCTGTATTGTGCAATTGGAATTAATACTAGTGGTATATAGCATACTATTATATGAAATTATATGAATGTACTAATATTTAGTAATTACTATATTAATATTATACTAACATTATACTTTTTATCTATGGTTATAATATTACTAATACTAATATTAATACAAAAATACTAATATACTAATTTATATTACATCTCCAGGTTGAGGATAGTGCATCTGCCCTCCTCAAAGCAACACGTTCCCCTTGTTCTAGTTTACATCTGTTTTACTAAAGTTATTGTTATAAATATTGTTCAGTAATCTTGTTTACATGAAGTGTGGGGTGGGTTGTGTGGTTGGTGGTGTGTCGCCGGGGGGTTTTGGTGGGCCGGTCTGAGTCAAAAAGTCCAGGGCCCTTTTTCATTCCCAGTCCGTCCCTGGTACCAGACCAAGTAGGGATGTAGCAGCAAAACCCCTGAGTGTATTGAATTGAGCAAGACTGTTTTATTGTTTATGAATTCAACTTTTAATTTTTAAGAGGATTAATGTGTTATTTCTATTTACAAAAATGACATAGGCTCGCTTTACAGTAAATGTCATTTTCCACGGCTGTGAGCACCACAGACAAAATTACATTAACCTTCATTGTATGTAAAATGTTGTTATTTCTTATTTTGATGAAGTGACCTTATAAATCGAGTATTTGACATTTGAGAGGTTTATGTTAGGAAACATAACCACATATCAAAACGTGAAAGAAAAGAATTCAATCTGTATATAAAAACTTTGCCTGTGCTCAAACAGGATTGTGTACATGTTTTGTGTACATACGTATGAGAACATTTTTCTGCAGCTCTGCTTGGGTGAAACCTGAACGCTGGAATGCAACGTCCTCCATTCACTGGAATGTTTACTTCCAGATATGACTGGGCATGGAAAGGGCAAAATGTCAGACTCTCCAGGGGAGCTTCCAAGAATAATTTGGAGGAGATGGTTGGATTTCACTCAGGAGAAGTTGAAAGGAAAGAAAGGGTCAGAGGTCAGCGAAGGATGAATAATCAATTAAAGGGGAATTATAAGCGTTACACTTATTTGCAAATAATATAAGTTCCCTTATTGAGTCTGGCAGCTGGAGAATGCCCTATACTGAGGCGGCATGCAGCCTCACTTCACATATGAGTAATGAAACATGGCTGATTCAGAAAGAGCAATAGATATGGAAGACAGGATAAAATGACACATTTTTAATTGAATGTCGAGTTGGCAGCCCAGCACACTGGCCCTTTCAATCGCCAATAGATGACTTATGATCCACAGTTTTCAATAGTTTCGTTTTGCACGTTTAAATTGCTTCTATTGTTATATGTCCTCACTTTGCTCAAAGCTTGCCTCTCCAGCCTATCAAGTTAAATATTAATTCCGTGCCTCAGGAGGATCGCCTATCACGCTGAAATCAAATACTGCAGTTAGGCCCTTTGGTGACAACAGAAAAACTTTGCCTTTTCTCTGCGCCTATTGTTTTCCTCCAATCATTTTAACATCGCTGTGTGAGGAGCGTATGTGTGTGGAACGACATAATAAGGAGGTTTTGTCCCTGGGCTGAATTTGAGCCTCATGAAATTCTGAAATGAATGTCTACTGCACCGCAGAAAACACTTCTGCTAGAGAGGAGAGAACCGATGGGCGTGTGACTCTTTTGATTTCCTCTGGTTTGGAGTAGCAAAGAATTTGAGTCAAGCCAAGTCAAAAGTTTAGAAATAAACACAATGTGAAAATGATATACATAGAATCACATCCAATGGTTTTTTTTACCTTCAGTAAACCTGCTTTGAACTTTATTCATTCCAGGCTTGGAGCCTTTTTGTGTGTTTTGGGTTTGCTTTTAGCCTGTGTGGGAGATTGCAGGTTCAAAGAGGTCAAGGAGTTTGTGATATCACCGGGAGGAAATGTGCCTAATGAAATCTCTCTTTCCAGGGTGGCCTGAAAAACACATGCTCACACACACACTCACACACACTCGGAAAGAGGGAGGGGGGAGATAGAAGTATGCTCGCGCAGGTACACGTGGATATACCTAAAAATACAGACATATGGGTCATGCCCATGTATTTCCTTGTTTTTACGGGATAATTTCAGATTACCTCACACTTATCACTTTTACTCTATTGACCACACTCATGCCAACGCAGTTTGCTGCCGCAGCTGACCTGACTCAGTCCGTGCTTCTCATTTTGGATGACTTTATGAAGGCGCTGTCCGCCTTACGAGAGATAGTGGTCAGCTGGTTGTTCAAGTTGTTGTTTGTTCAGATGCCAAGACAGAGGCCCAGTTTTCCTGTGTTTGCTGTCGGACTACAACAACTCTGTCAGGTGCCTATCCACCGGATTTTGACTACCCTATCTGCTGCTGTGCTGCTTGTGCTTTCATTCATTGCTGGTGGCGTCACCTGTTTTTGCTCAATACAGGTTGTGTCTGCTTGGCAATGCCAGTAGGCTAGCTATGTCTGCATTGTTGTTGGCTATTTCTCGGTTTAGCCTCGCAGCTGTGCTGTTGTTGTTCAGATTCGATTTGTGAGGAGCATGAATCATTGGCATGCCTGCTGGTGATGTTGTGCTGCTGCCTGCTTAGTTTGCTAGTATGCCACTGAATTTTTGTATATTCAGTTGCAATCTGTGTATTCACTTGCAGTGTATGTGTGTTCATTTGCATCGGTATTGTTCAAAAATGAAGTTCATATAGCAGTTGTGGTGTTGGCTGGCAAGTGCTTGCCTTGTTGCTAACGCCCAAAGTGATAATTTGAAAACTCCTAAACTGTATGGGCTAAGTTGGTCTTTTCCCCTAATGGTTTGAAGCTGTTTTGGGGGTTTTCTATTTGGTTATGCATGCTATTGAGCTGATCCCTAGAGAATACTTTACTCAAACAAACACAGGACTTTCACCCAGGACCGCTGTTCGTGTCCAATGTGAAACCAAAAGTTAACGTTTACTTTTTTTAAGTTACGTAGATAAGTTAACTTATGTTACGTATTTAACTTACGTCACGTACGTAACATATGTTATCTTACGTACATAACTTCTCTTCTGACTAACATACTATTTTAACCCAACCATGATCTTTTCCTAAACATAATCAAGTAGTTTTGGTGCCTAAACCTAACCAAACTGACGAAAGTCACCTGACTATTGTTACCATGACGACGAAGGTCACCTGACGAAGGTCACCTGACTTCATCCTTTCCTGCACATCCAAAACTCATAAAATGCAATGCCGTTAAATGACACGCGAAAAGCTTAAAATGCATAGACATGACACATGAAATGGCCATCCCATGAGATCACGTTGGTGTGTATTGTCTTGTTGTGTTGGTGTTGAATTAAAGATTATTCAAGAAGAAATTGTAGCCTGCTTATTACCCACAGGCCAGAAGGACTAGAGAGTGCTACCAACCCAGAAAACAGGGTTGCATAATGTGTGTATGGTTCATGCATGAGTTTATTATGGAGGATTAGCTCTCTCAGCAGAATTCTCGTCACTCCTTGGATTCATTTAGAGCTTCTTCAAACAGCAGAGACTTTCCGCCAAATCTAACTGTATAACCATTTGCTATAAATGATCAACTTGGTCACTTGATTTCCATGACAACTGAGCAAACTCCATCTGCAGATGAAGACTGAGAGATGCAGTTGAAAGCTCCAGAAAAAGCTAGTGAGTAGAAATGTATTATTTAGTCAAGCGAGTTTATTCAAGATCAAGGATGAACTTTCACAACAATTGCAACAAAATATGTGATTTGCCAGCCAAAATTACCCATATAAGCGAATTCTGATCTGACACCCCTATACTGTAGGCTGGATGACATTGTGTTGGTGCCCTCTGAAACAGTTTCAGATCACCATTATAATAAAATTCACATTAGCATTTTTTGATCTTCCACCACTATGGATAAGATTTGGTTTACACACAAAACACAAGAGGGAAAGACTGTCATTTGGGTTTAAAAAAAGAAGACTTTGTTAAGGTAAGTCATGGTTAAAAGAACTACTGAGTTAAGGTTGGGGAAAGACAGCGTTCATGGTTAAAACAAACCATTGTTGACTGCTGGTAGGAAAATGGAAACTCACAACAGTTTCCTGTGTTAAAGTCTAACACTTTCCCATCCACCCTGACCTCTTCCTTACAAAGTTTTGAAGTAATGGTACTTCCGCCTTTGCCCCTGACAGACAATTAAACACAAACATACAGTATGTTGTTTTTAGCCATTTAATAGGACTGTTTCTTCTTACTTTTAATATTAACTAATAGTAACCTCATCTGAAATGTCAGTAGTAATCCCTTATTGTACAGGAAATCTGTATGTGCTAAGAACTACAGTACAGTAGTACAGTAGGTCAAAGGGCAAATGTTCGCCCGTAGACTGTGATGGATGTTTACAACAGACAGTTTGGGTAATCATTTTACTGTTTAACTTCATTTCCTCCTCCTCTTAAGTTTGGTTAACCCTGTTCTTAACTTGTGTGATTGTCTGACTGCTCCTGTATTTGGCCCTGTATGACCTTAGTAATTACCTTGGCAATGTCGTTACTAACGCTGTTACTGCTAAAAAGAAAGATGAAGGCAAAATCAAAACCATGAAAATTAAAACAGTATTTGTAATAAACTGGAATGATCATCATCGTCAGTGGCATGTCTTGGCCCCCCTGGTAATGACACAGATGCTACTTAAAGGAAACAAGAGCAGCTGTCAACTGCAGTGAAAACAAAGCGTAATTGGCACAAGGTCAGGAAGCTTACAGGCAGATAAAGTCAAGGCAATCGCCTGTTAAGCATGTTAGATGCAGAGTGATGTGATCATTTATTGATCCCTGCGGGGAAATTCTCTTCCCTTCCATGGGGAGGTCAGAGGTCAGGGTCGCCCACGCAGCAGCACCCTCGGAGCTGGAGGGGAGGCAGAACTTTGCTCAAGGACACTGAAGAAAAGAAACAGCTTACAGGCTCCATCACTATGTTTTAGTATCCTTTGAACACATATATGGAATGAACAGTATGTGCATCCATTGACTTTTGTCTCAGTGGTGACAGAGTTGACTGCGTGCCGCGACGTGCTCCTCTACTTCAGTGTAATTTAACACAATGGTGGAGAAGCTGTGCTCCTTTTAATGTGCCGGCTCTCTGAGAGGTGATGAAATGGATGAAGGGAGAGTTCAGAGGGAAGCAGTTCAAACAAACAATAAAGAGTTCTCAGTGATGCAAAACGTTAGCAAGAGCTTCCAGCCTTGTATGACACATTTAACATGATACACCCAGATTTCCACTTTTCCCATGCTTGTTTTGCCTTCATAATTTCTGAATTGGAACATTAAATTTCAGGTTTTTGGGGAAAGGGTGATGACATTCAAAAGTCACACACACTGTAAAATGAAGGATATTTTCTTTTTTTTTTAAGTTGGCTGTTATTTTGTGGTTTGACTCATTAGTTGGAAGGCCATGCTTTCAGATTTCCTGTAGTGGCCTAATAGCTTTGGTTTGTAACATGTACTTGTAGTTGTACGCACAATTTTTCTGTTCAAGTGGTTTAAATAATCGGACTAAACTGTTTGTTTACAACCTGTCTGATTGTCTGACTGTTGGTGTTTCTTGCCCTGTTGGACTTCTTTTTTAACAGTTGAGCTGTGTTCCCAGATCTTAACAATTGCTTTTGTGGGCCAAGATGTAATAAAGGGAATATTAATGAAAACAGTGAAAAGATGGGGGAGGAAGGCTCCCTTCTGGGCAATTCAATTCACTTCACATGGGTTGATGTGAGACAGTCAGGTGTAATTTTATTCACAATGCTGCCCCACTGTCACAGACCGGAGCATGCAGACCTGTTAATTGGTTGTCCTGTGTAAATTACTGAGGGAATTAAAGTGTAAGCTTACCTATAAAGCAAAGTCATCCCAAGTCTTCAGCATGTCACAGCTTGTGTGTCAGACATAAATGAGTCCTTCCACTACTGCCTGAAGCATTTCTTTATTTTGGGAAATGGTGCAGATTCCCCCAACAGTGCAGATTAAACCCCTCTGCTGTCATGCTTATTTTAGCATCATTTAGTGTTTACCTTGAGAAGACAATTAGCATTGATTTGCAATTTTAACTGCAGGGGGTGTTTGTTTTTAAAAAAAA
>NTHP01000436.1:300326-314603 GCA_003416845.1 Oplegnathus fasciatus | reverse complement strand
AAAAAAAAATCACATTTAATGAGGTATTTCTTTCCCACTGCGTATTTAGTGTAAAACAAAACTTGCGAGGGGCAGCCAAAGCTGATCTATATTCTTTATGTTATGCAGGGATTTAGGGAAACGTAAACATATGCTTTCTAAGTCAGAGTTTGACATGTGTAAGGTATGTGTAAGTGAGGAGGGGACAGGCAGACAGGGAGAGGAATGGCTGAAATCACTGCGCAGTAGATCAAGAGTATCGGGTGAGAAACATGAACACGGTTCCCGGCACAAACTGAGATTTTCATGTTTCCTGTGGCCTGGACATGCACACACTTTCCCCTTCCAGCCATGCTCAATCACAGAGCAACTCTTGAGAAAGCAGACAGAAAGTCGGCAGAGCGTGAACGACGCTGAAGTTTTCTCAATCCTCCAGCGAGAGGCTCAGGTTCAGGCTTTGGTATGTCCCGCACGTCCCCAGGATGGCAGACGGATGTCCGCTTTCTGACATGCCGCCACAAAGTTCCATCCTCTGAATATACAACCACCAGACGTCCAGTGAGATGTAGCATCAGAGCTCATGGAGATTAGTGTGACTAGACACACGCAGCTCATAATCACTCACACTGATGATGTGCGCGGTCGATAAATCAGATCAGCCAATCTCGACCCCAATCAGCCTCCGATCAATATAATCCTCCAGTGTCGTCTGACTGTAGCTTATACTCCCAGAGTGACTTTCTCTCTGTAGCACCTCTCCTCATGTGTCTCTTGCTCAATAGCAAAACATACACCAACCTGTGTTCACGCTGCAGATCATCATGCTCCAATATAAATGACTGCTTGTATCTGATTTTTTTAAGTAATACTGTTCATAGCTATTGCATTCTGGGACGTTCTGGGTTGATACCAGTACAAACTGACAGCAATCTTGGCATGCTCAAAGTAAAAATAACAAACATGTCTCATCTGCTTTGGTTTCTGCTTGTTTAAGAAAGTGCTGAATTCCTGCACACTGTCAGCATAGGTTTGTTTAAAATGCAGCATTTCAAGTTAAATGGACTATCATCAAGCATCAAATTCACAATATGAAACAACAACCTCTTCACACTGGAACCACGTGCTGCAATGACCAAACAAAGAAAGGAGTCAAATCACAAACAACTCAGACAATGAAAACATAAATATTTCGTTTAAAATAAGCCAAACAATATAATTAAATTTCCATAAAATATATTAATAGAAATATAAAAACCTAGTAGTTAAAAAAAAGTTGTTTAGTTTTTTTATGTCCATTTTCCATGTTTCTATTGTATTAATTACTATGTTGTACACTACAGCTTGTTACTCTAGTACAAAGATTATTTGGAAGAAAAAACAAAGGTGAATGGTAAAGCTATTACCGAAACTGTTCGCTGTAAACATTCATCACAGTTTACAGACCCACTTTCTGTCTCAGATTTGACCTATGCAGTACTTTCTGCAGTTGTGTGCACATGGTTTTCCTGTGCAGTGACATCACATATTTACAGTTTGGGTGTGCTCACATTCAGTTTTACCTCCAAATAAAGTGATTTTGACAATCTAGTTTAAACCAGCTCTATGGAGTTTTTAACTGGTTATGAAACAGTCTCAATTTAATACTGATGCCTCAATATGACCTACATAAGCAAACAAGACTACTAGTTTCTAATAGTTATTCTTAATGACTAAACGGCGCTGGGGTTTGCTCTGGCTTAATTCCAGTTGCTTCAGCTGCTAACTGAAGGTCCGTCTCCGGAGCTGCTGCCCCCTGTCCTCCTGGAGAAGTAGTCTTGCAGCAGCGAGTGAAGCAGAGGGAACATGTAACCCTAACGTGAGGTGAAAGACTACCGCCTTTGTCCACAGGGACTGCCAACATCAACACAAAATGAAAAGTTCCACTGAGCTGCTTTTACTGCCGGTCTGTTTGATACTCTGACTGTCCGTGTTTCTTGATCTGTCTGATTTCTTTTTATGTTTATTTTATTTAAGAAGGGACAATGCACATTAATTAACATGAGCACTTATATCCATCATGTACAGTAAATGTGGCAGATTTAGCCATGCAGGCTAATTTTCATCTGCAGTTTCTTGCAGGTTGATGGCATATAAATACATCAAAAGAAAACATACAAAAGCACATAAGCACGGACAAATAGTAAAACAATGACAGAACCACTACTCCAGATTACGACAGCATGTTTGACTGTCCAGTAACCACTGTTTTATAGATTTGGAGAAAGAGTTGACAGTTGTAACGTTCCTTAGTTCTGTGGGTACAGTGTTCCAGGTATGTGCTGCTTGATAGGAAAAGGCTGACTGCCCAAAGGTTCTATATGGTATTTTACAATCCCCTCTGGTAGTAGCTCTGGTAGTTGAGTTTTGATTTTGTTTGAATGAATTAATTGAGCGGAGGGGGAGCAAACCATGAAGAGTTTTATACACAAGTAAAATAAATGCAAATTTGATGTATCCCAGTTAAAGAAATCATACTTAGTTAAAATTTTACAGTGACGATATGAATGTGACTTTTTAGAGTGTTTCTACTGATTGTAATGTGGTCCTGCCTGTCTGTGTCCAGCTGGTGAGACAGTAGTTCATGTGTGAGAGAATCATGGCATAGATGTACAACTTTGAAGCCTCGGTAGTTGAATTGTTCCTGATGTGTCTAAAATTTTCCAAATTAAATTTAATTCTGTTCACAACTTTTTTAACGTGTGTTTTGAATGTGAGTTGTTAATCTATTATTATGCCTAAATATTTAAACTCATGCACCACTCATAGTCTTCTCCCTGCTACTATAACATCTGGGTCTGGATTTCTATGTGCAGACTTTGAAAAAAGCATACCTACAGTTTTGCTGACATTGAGATGTAAACATAAGTTTATTGGTATTTTGAATTTTCGTGATGTTGTTGTGTTTCGAGATCTCAGCAGTTGCTTTAGGGAGTACGATGTTATTATAACTGATAGAAATTATGGCCAATATACTGGTTAAGTTAATTTGTAAGGTTTTCGTCAAGGCTCATCTTACTTTAAAGCTACATTAATAGATTTTTTTGGCCACTTGGGGGAAGTTCAAAAAGCTGTAAACAAAGCATTGAAATGTTGTCACCTTTTAAACATCTTAGCAAATTAAACATTTACACATCCAGCAGACATGGAGCAACATTACCATTTATTTGGAGTCATGTTTCTGGTCTCCCCCAACTCCTGAGAAAAATATCTGCTCTTTTGCTGCTAAATGATCCACTATGTTCACCAGGTAATTGGTAACTTTGTCTGTCTGTTGTTTGGTGCTGTACAGGTAGTGGACAGTGGACAGTTATCAGAGCCTGTTCTCTGAAAACAGCTGCCTGCTACTGCTGGAAACAAGGTTAAAGAGAACAGTTAGACTGAACCAAAACATTACAGTTGCAGATTGTAAAAGTAAAACAATGAGCTGAAAGATGCTACAACGCTCCGTACAGCTGAGTGGAACTGCAGCATTGGTGATAAGATAATTCTCTGTGGGTTCATCACAAGTGACACCTTTCTCATTACAGATAGTCATTTGAAAGTAGTGCAGCTTTAGTTAAAAAAATATGTTAGTTAGAATAAAGTTATTTTGGTAAGGTTTTGGTCAGGTTTTCACTTACTTTATTAAATACAGTTAATTAAATACTTGTTGAGTTCATATTATTATAGTGAAAAAACATGCTTTAGAAACACATGTTTGGTTGTGGTATGCAGCTTTGGAATTTTGTTCCAGTTTGTTCTTGATGTCATCAATGCTAAAAAAAGAGTAAAACAGAAAATGTGACTGCATGTAGGTTTTTGCCCTTCGTAATAATTAGGAAACTTTCAACACAAATCAGTGTCAGTGGGTAGAATAATGACTCTTTCAGCTGTAGTGTGAACATTTCTTCTCTTTCTCTCTCCCTCTCATTCTCCTCCTCTCTCAGTGTGTAGTTGGATGCTGTAGGCCCTGCAGAGGTGACCTGCTGCCATGCTGCACAGTGTTGTGTTGGTGGAGAAGGCGGGTGCAGTGCCAGGGGCATCTCTCTGACAAACAGAGCAGATGCCTTACACTAACAAACAGCCCGGCGGGGCTCGGGCGGCCTCCCCGTCAATCCTCTGCTGCTACATCAACTCAAAGTGCTGAGACTTGCAGCCGCTGCAGCAAAGACTCTGTGCCCTTACCACTCACTACCACAGCCAGCACGCAAAGCACCCCAACGGGTCACTTACTTTTATTTGTCTGTGGTAAGCTGCTGCCTCTGTCACCTGCAGCTTTGGACCTTCATATGATTGTATTTTTGGTCATGGGCAAAAGGCTATTGTGAATATGCAGCTTGTATTTATCTACACAAAGGGACTATTGTCAAAAGCTTATCCAGACATTAAAGTTAAGCTGTTTATGCACTGTGGGCTGCGGTGGCTGTAATCTCAACTGACTGCAGAAAAGTGTGGAGAGATTGTGATGTCACTGTTTTAAACTCAAGCACCCTGTCGGCCTTTCTTCTATGTTTTTAAGCCACCGCAGTCATCGCTCTTGACCAAAGGATCTAAAGATCCTGACTTTGTTAAACACAACTTTCTTTTTTATCATCAGCACGTCCCCCATATGGAGGTTGTTTGTTGCTCTAATTGTCGGTTCGATTCCAACTTCAAATAAGGACACCCACCCACTCACCCACTTATACACAAAACCCTCAAACACATCCAGTTTATCCATATTTACACACATGCACTCATACACACAGAAAATGGATGCCAATACAGAGGCTGAAATGAAGTCTCATTATTAGGAACTGTGGGTTCAGCCAAAGTACACAAGAGCGCCTTGGGCTTTGAAATAAGACACAAACAGACATTTAATTAATATATCATGAATTTTTCAAAGTTACACCCCTTTAAAGTAGGATTATTATTTAGTTTATTGGGTTATGGATAAATTATGAAGAGAAAGAGGCACAGCTTACATGCATTTTAATTAATCTGCGGGGGAAGTAAAAATGACTTTTTATCTGCTGCCAAGCGGTGGACCACCTACAGCAGTGGAGCAACATCTGCACTGATGAGCGTCACTCCGGCCAACACTGCAGACTGCATATAGACAGTTTTCAATGTAGCATCAGCATGACATTTTCACACTCAAGCCCTGCATATGATGTGGGATCATGAACATGAGTCAGCATGCAAATAACACTGTTGGTCACAGGTAAATCCCAGGTTGTCACATTTTACACAGACACAGGTCAGTAATTGTACTTCCATAAGTGCTAAACTATGTAAATACCGGTACACCAAGAACTGTATAAATGTGGTATGACTTTAGGATTTGTGTAGTCATTGTATGAAAGCTTCATGGAACCAGTTCTGTTCTACCAGAGCTTCTCCACCCTCTCAAGCCGTCAGATGGAATAATTTGATTACTGTTACAGCCATGCTAGCACCTCTGTGAGGCTGCGGCGCTCTGAGCTAAATAATAACACATCTTAGTTTAGCATGTTAGCATGCAAATATTTGCTAATTAGCACTAAACACAAACTACAACTGAGACTGATGAGGATATCATTAGTTTTGCAGGTATTTAGTCACAAATCAAAGTACTGAACCAAATTTCATGGCAATCCATCTAATACTAAAATTTCACTAAAAGCCAAAAATGTCAACCTCATGTTGAAGCTTGAGGATAATCACCAAAGTTATGAGGATTCATCCTCCAGAGTCCATGAGTGTGTGTAGCAAATTAGATTGCAATTCATCCAATAGATGTTGAGATATTTCAGCCTGGACCAAAGTGGTGGAAAGACCAACTGTCGACTGAAAAAGTCAATCGTGGCAACAGGGACTGGTCTGACATGAACACAATTTCAGGCTGAATGACTGAAGTGAAACAAAATAGCAGTTCAGTCAGATTATGAGGCTAATTTCCAAAGACAGCAATTTTTTGCTGTCAGAGGAAATTTGGGACCTAAATGCCATCACAGGCCAGAAAAGGTTGAGAAACCCTATTATGGTCATTATGTCATCTTTTAGTACCCTTGTGATTGAGAGGAGTGGCTGAGACAACCAGAGGTAGCTACAATTAAGTGCTAAATACTACAGGATTTTCACAGTGGATCACCACCGGGAAGTCAGGACTCACAAGAATGAGTGGGAGGTTATTATGTGATTCATGCAATTGAAACAATAATCTTTTTCACTTATTTGCGACATGCCTATTTGTTGTACCTTTGGGCCTCTAAGCCTCATTTTATTGAAAATAATATACAACCTTTTGTATTACACCTTCCTGTGATGAGGGGTCACTTAAATTGAACCCCTTAGACCTCACTGCCAGTCAGTACAAACCCCTGCTATGCAGCCAAACGCTGTTAAACCCACAGAACTTCTAGAAAATTCTAGTGATCAACCCTGTGCTCTGAGCCAGGTCACATCACCTTATTGACCCATTTACAAAAAAAGGCAAATCAGGCATTTCTGAGGTTGTTGTTCAGGTCTAAATAAGGGTAAAAGTGATGATTTACAGACACGTTTGGCTGTGCTTAGTGCCGTATCATTACAAATTACACAGCAGAAGAATCATGACAGCTGCTCTTCAGAGGAATGCATCTTGTATGTGATGGAGCTGTAGAGGCAGAATACCTCACTGTGTGTCTCCTCTCGCTCCATCTGGCCATTGAAAAGATGTTAAAACAAATCTGATCACAGTCTGTAACCTTAGCTAAGCATAATGGACTTATTTCAGGTAATTTACCCTCTCTGGTGTTCATACCTGTTAAACACGCTTGAAGAAATAGCTGACTATAAGTGTCAGTCAAGACTGGGAATTGCACTCAGTTCCCTTTGTTATGCTAAGCCTTTAAAGCAGCAAGCAGCAAGCTATCAGATGTTAATTTCTGTCTTCTTATGCCCGTGAAATCTTGCGTTTTGGGGCAAGGTTACATGTTAAGTGGATCCCCAAACACTGAAAAATGCTTCTCTTTTCCCCCACTGTCTTTTGAGATTCCTCACTCCTTCTTCCATTTGTGGTACTTCCTGGCAGGAGATGAAGTAACCGTCTCACAAAGCTGGCCTGTATCTTGTGAGTCCAGTCCACTAAAGATATTAATGTGGAAAACATGCAGGTGCTCAAAACCAAATAATTGCATTTCATGGCAAACCATTATAAATTCAAATCCAGACTGTGGTGAACCCAATGAGTTTGCAACACATATCCTGCAGTTCACAATGCAGTGGTTCACTGAGTTGACTGCCATGGGCTCTGACCACAGGCTAACATTTATTATGCACACTACTGGTACTTTCAGGGGTTTCGGTCAAATCGGGATGTGATCGTTCAAGGAGATGTGACATCACGTTGCAAGTAGGATGATAACAACACACACAACAACAGTAATTTTAGTACTTTGTCTGTTATCAGTCAGGACAACCAGTAATTTAAAAAAGAAGAACAGCAGAGAACGCCTGGGCCGACCAACATGTCCAGGCCCTCATTAGCATTTGGGGAAAGGAGGTCGTTCAGAGGGAGCTACAATCAGCAGTTATAAACCAAAAGATTTCTCAGGGTGCAATGGGCTCTGACTACAGGCTACATTTATTAGGTACACTACAGGACATACTATGCATTCTAGCATGTAAGCTGTACTGTATGTTACAGGAATATGTTGTACCATTTCACTATTACGGAAAAAAACAACAACAACTAGGTTGACAATATTGCATGTTAAGGGGTTTTTATAATTGCTGATTATATATTGTACAAAGTGCTTCATTATTGTACAAATATGATAATTATCATACATCTCTGAACACATGCACTGAGAATTGCCTGAGCCGGACAAATCAGTGAACCATGAGGCATGGTTCAGATGCTAATAAAGAAGAGCCAAATTTTGAACTTGAAATAATTGCTGAAATACCACCTCCCTCCAACTAGGCTTTATACTATACATCTGAAATTAAATATGATTAAGCAACCACATGGCTATTTTCTCACCCAATAGTGTTTCAGAAACAATATTCGGTCTAAAGTATAGGTGTATAGGAAATTGGATACAAAAAAGATGTATAACAGTGAGTAAAAGAGAGTGCTTGTCATAGCTATAAGACCATTGGTTATGTCTGTAATGATGTAACATCATACTCACCAAATAAATTCTGAGATCTTTGAAAGCAGCGACAGTAGTAAAAATAGGTCTAACTGACAAACAAGCACAAGCAGCTTGTTACAACTTGTCTTATCATCTGACTGTTTTGTCAGATTAGCTACCACTTCATTTATAGGGAAAACTGAATGTCACCATACCCGTAATGTTGTTAAGTTTCCATCATTGCACAAGAAATCCCTATGGAAGGTAAAGTTGAACCAGAAGCTTTCATCATTTCATTTGTTTGCTTTCATTTTCTATTCGAAATAAATTTTACTAACCTTGGGTTTGGTTTTCAACCTGTATGATCCTCTGCCTGCTTGTGCTTGTTGCCACATTGGACCTTTGTTTTAAGTGATGTTTTTGCGTTCCGAGATCTTAACAATTAATCTCAGCTACTTGGTTAGTACTTCATACCTTGTAAAAAAACTCACTTTTCCTTCAACGTTCGTGTATAGGAGAGCACTTCATCTTTCATTTAGTTAAAGGTTGATCCAAACAAATAACCTTTATTTGTTTACGCCTAATGACAATATCTCTCACCCAAGCAAATGCATACAGTGCTTTTTCATGCCACAGTGTGCAAAGCTAAATTTGTGGTTTAAATGTGCAAAGCCAGAGGAAAAGAGGAAGAGTGGAAAAGCTTTAGTATCAGCCAATTCCCTCAGCTAACAAACTGCAGGCTGTGAGTTCAAATTGCATTGTTCTAATCTGTCCAAATGAACCCAGATGAAAAAAAGGTTCCAGAGTTTGAACAAACCAAAGCTAGGGGCGAACATACTCTCAGCGAAGATAACCAAACACCATTTGATACAGCCAGTTGTCTCATTTACACACTTTAGCTGTCAGCATTCCCACACGTCTGTATTACAACATGACAAACTAATCAAGTACCATGGGAACAGGGTGAGCCTGGGAGCCATCTGCAGCCGTATGGAGGGTGGGACTGAGCAAAGCTATTCTATTCTCTATGCCTCGTTCTGTTTCTAATAAGTCATCAAGTACCGTCCTGCAGGCCTCCTGAGCTGTTAAGCTCTTGCTCAAACATGATCCTTGCCATGTTGGTGATTTGCAGGACAATTGGCTCACTAGGGATGTGAAAAGGTCAGGCTGAGGTGCTTGTCTGGTCACCTATGTTGAAGCTGATACACAAGCAGGCCTAATCTCCCACAGACCATGCTACTGGCCAGCTGGGAATAGGAAACTCTGCTGGTTCTCCCAAAAGACATATGAAACCTCTGGTCTGGGCTTGGTCCAATAATGGTTAGCTGCAAACCTGCAGGTGTTGAAGTCAGTTTAAGTAATTTAGTCAGACACCAGAAAATCAATCATGTGGTCTACCATTTTTGTTCATACCGCCAAACTACATAGATATTGGACATTTATTTATACTATTTTAGTCATGTGCTTGGCCCACCACTGTGGTCCAGACTAAAATATCTCAACAACTATTTGACGCATTACCATGAAATTCAGTACAGCCATTCATGTCCCCAGGAGGAAGAATCCCAACAACTTTGGTGATGCCCTGACTTTTGATCTAGCTCCACCATCACGTCAAAATTTCACTTTGGTTGATGACCTAATATTTGCAAATGTCTAATGACATTCCCATCAGCCTCAACTGTACTTTGTATTTAGTTCTAATTAGCAAATATTAGCAAGCTAACACACTAAACTAACCTGATGAACTTAGCATTAACTGCTACAATAAAAAGACTATTGCCTACATACTGACTCAAAACCACAAATTTATTTAAATAAACGTTTCGATCCCGGTCAGATCTTCATTAGGTCAAAATGTTTGAAATGGTTACCAAACCACTATAGGTATACCAATAGGCAAACAGGCTAGGTTAACCATCCAACCCAGTGATAAATCTCAATTCAACAACTCCATCCAAGGAAAACTAGAAGTGCATAAATACCAAAGAGTCGGGGGATGTGTAACTGGATAGGATGAGGAGGATGTGATACAGGTGGGCAGTCATGGTCAGATGACTGGTGGAGGTGCAGAAAGAGACACTGAGGATGAGGTTGCGGGTATAGTAGGGGGCAGGTTTAGTGAAGGCAATAGCAATACGATTGGCTGTTGAGCAGCAGCCGTGGCAGCGTGCTACAGAAAGGGGTGAAAAGAAAGCCGACATTAGACAAGGCAGATCGACTACATGGGTAATGTCAAATAAACAGACAATAGGAAATAAATGATAAGATGTTAAACAGATAATTTAATATAAAGAGGGAATTAATACTAAAAGTAAATAAATAATAAACTAATAATTTCACTGCTAGACTACCAGTCTGTATAAGTGTAGATATATATTAATCAATAGCAAAGGTCCCTGCAGTCCAGACAAAAAGACAAAATAATGGACTGAATGCCAAGGCATCAAACTAAACATGAGGCTACAGCCATACTGCGCGGTCTACATTGAAACAAGGATCACAACCTTTAACGTTTACCGGCAACCATCTTAACTGAAAGCAAAAGGTACAAAGAGTATTAACTGAGGTGATATATGTAATCACATTTCGTTCTTCACGTACGCTACTCAGGAAATTCACGCAATGATTAATAGAGACAAAGCAATGTGGCTTGACTTCCTTTGACCAAATTGAGTGTCTGTGTGGACTGCAGTTTATAGGACCAGCAGTTCTCAAACAGAGCTGATAGAGTGCAGAAGGTGTGTCCCCTCTGCACTTGGGGCTGGACGTGGCCGAGACACAGCAGACAGCAGAGACAGAAAGCTTGTTTGAGATGAGCAAGACCGATGCAGACCTGCGCAATTTCGATCGCCACCTTGCTAAGTGCATTGCATGATGGTTAGTGATTTTGTCGAACTTGCTCTGGAGGCTCGACTGCATGCAAGTGAAGTAATTAGTAAGGAAATGGTATCATACTTTTAAATTTATACTGATACTGCCAGTAATTATCTCCACGGACGGTGTTCATCATGTACATCTCCATACAATAGTATAATAATATAATATAATAAATATAATAGTGGGAATTCTATTGCATCCACTTCATCAGCAACAAAGAACGCTTCCACCATTGCCAGTTGAGTAAAGCCAACTCCGAGCTGCTCAACTTCAGGCACGCTTTTTGATTCCTCCCCCGACTGCAATGGGCTACTCTCATCTACTTTCAAGGCAAGCAGCAACTCATCTCAAACAAGCCTAGAGTTGGGCCTTTTGTACACCTATATTATAAGGCAATATAACTTTAGAGGTGATACAATTACTGGAAATTAGCATGTTTCATGTTTTTTACTCATTGCACAGTGGCTTTACATGGGTATTTAAAATATAAAACAAAAACCAGATCTGGAATTCTGCTTTGAAAAAAATCCCAAAATCAATCGATGCAATCAGAACAGACTGGCCAGTTTACGTGTTTTCTTTTATTGTTGGTGAGGTTTGACTCTGTTCAGCCATGTTATCAGCCATTATTAGGTGTTCTTCTACTCTGTTAATTCCAACCAATCCACTGTTGCTGCAGCCATTAACTGGTGCACCTCTTATAAACGCTACATTTTTGTCAGGAGATATCGCTTGTTGTCTTGAAGAGAAAATGTAAGACATGTGTATGAAGCTTCAATGAATTATTTTGTTTCAGCACTGTTATCAAAGGTTATATTGGTGGTAATCATCTTTACTAACTTCCCATGTTGTGCAACATCTTCCTGACCTTAGTAGACCCAAGCTCCTGGCACACTGCATAGCTGTGTGTGTATTTGTGTGTGTGGGTGTGTGTTGGAGTTGCATTGTCACTGCCCTGAGGAGAAACTATGTGAGGCCGTTTTGTTTTCCAGTTCATTCTTGACTGAGCGGTACATGGAGGAGCAAGTCGAGAGCTGTTTACCAGAGTAAAAGAATGATGAACAATTGTAATTTTAATGGACAAGTCCCATCTCATAATACAGAAGTTAATTCGCAGCCAGGAGACTCAGCTCAGCTCCAGCTGGCTTCGAGTCAGTATGACGAGATACACTGTAAACTCTACTGTATAAGTTTGGACTTGTTTATCTCCTCAAAATTCTCTCAGCCGAGGAAAAGTCTTTATATTAAATCTACAAATTAGTTTAATGTATAAATTTGTCAAAGCTGGAAAGGGCAAAGGCAAACTCAGCTGCTGCTTAGGACCTCACAGTAGAGGTCTTCGTAGGTCCAATTGATTGCAAGTACTCAAGACTGGGAATGGGTTGGGCTGGGTCCAAATTATATTCTGATTACAGTATAATTGGCTCAGATCGTATCCTGTTCTATTGCAGCAGGTCTGTGTGTCGATATGTCTAATACTTGGGTATATCTGTCACTGATGACATCAACTAGCTGGTTGGCACAAGCTCTTAGTGCATGGCCAGGGATGTTATCAGGCCCAGCAGCTTTACTCACATTCACTCTGAGCAGAGTTTTTCTCACATCCGCTGTGGATACTGACAGTGGCCGGTCATCTGGAGGCAGAGTAGACTTGACAGCTGACTCTTTGTTGAGGAGTTTAAAGTGAGCATAAAAGATGTTAAGCTCAAGCAGGGTGAACAGGCTGTGGCTGGGTATTGTCTTTTGATATCCTTCGGGCTCTACGCAGGCACCTCACATCACCAGTATCACTGATGCTCGGTAGATGCGAACCAATGATGTTCTGGGCAGTTTTAATCACCCACTGCAGAGCCCTTGTGTCCTGGGCCGCGTACAAGCTATGCCAATTTGTAATGTTTCCAGTCAGGACGCTTTCTATTGCTCCTCTCGAAAAGTAAACAAGAACTTGGCATGGAAACTTTGCTTTCTTAAGTTTCCTCAAGAAATACAGCCGTTTCTGAGCTTTCTTAACCAGGGAAGAGGTGTGAGATGACCATGACAGGTTCTTTGTGATGCTGATTCCCAGAAACCTGAATCTGTTCACCTCCTCCACCTCAGCTCAGTGTGTGTCTTCTCCTCCTTTTTTCTAAAATCAGTGATCAGCTCCTTGGTTTTGCTGACGTTGATCAGTAGATTGTTCTCTGTACACCCTGCAAGATTGTTGATTTCCTCCTGATAAGAAGTCTCATCATTGTTTGAAATCCGGCAGATGATGGTGTGGTGCAAACTTCACAACAGAGTTCTTTCCATGTTGGGGATTGCAGTCATAGGTGAACAGTGTGAACAGGAGGGGGTTGAGCACACTGCCCTGGGGGCTTCCGGTGTTGAGCACTAGTGTGGAGGTGTGACTACCAACTGAACTGTCTGGGGTCTGTTTGTGAGGATGTCCAATATCCAGTTGTAGAGTGTGCTACTCAAGCCCAGAGTGCTAAGTTTCATGAGGGAGATTGTGTTGAAAGCTGAGCTGAATCAGCAAACAACACTCTGATGTAGGTGTTGTTATTTTCAAGGTGTGTGAAGACTGAGTGGAGGACAGTGGAGATATGTTGGAGAATCAGTACATTTTTAGGTGCAGGGACGATGCTGGCTGTCTTGAAGCAGGTGGGAACACTCTCCTGTGACAGTGAGATGTTAAAAATGTCATTGATGACATCAGCTAGCTGGCTGAGACAAATTCTTAGTGCATGGCCAGGGATGTTATCAGGCCCAGCAGCTTTACTCATATTCACTCTCAGCAGGATTTCTCTCACAACCGCTGTGGATACTGACAGTGGCTGATCATCTGGAGGCAGAGTAGACGTGACAGCTGACTCTTTGTTAAGGAGTTTAAAGCGAGCACAAAAGGTGTTAAGCTCATCTGGCAACATATCCTCACACATGATGGGGCGCTCCTGCTTTTGTAGCCTGTGATGTTCAAGATCGCCAGCCACATGTCTTTGGTGTTGTTGGTATTGAGGTCTCTCTCCAGTCCCTCCTAATCACTCTGCTTTGCCTCCTTGATGCCAGCTTTCTGTCTCGCTCTGGTGGTGTTATATGTTTCCTTGTCACCTGACCGAAAGATAGCTTTTTTGGCTCTGGATAGGGCCCTCACTTCTCCATTCTTTCTTGTTGGGGAATGATTGTATTGTCTTTGTGATCACGACATCATCAACACATTTGTTGATGTACACTCCCCTCCAAAAGTATTGTAACAGTGAGGCCAATTCCTGTATTTTTGCTGTAGACTGAAAACATTTGGGTTTGACATCAAAAGATGAATATGAGACAAGAGATCAAC
>NTHP01000436.1:281538-297370 GCA_003416845.1 Oplegnathus fasciatus | reverse complement strand
CCCTTCAATGGAATGGTTGTTTTATTTGATGAAACTTCTCAATTTCATTTGTCTAAAACATATGAGTAAACCTAACTTAAGACTTTGACAGTGACCTTAACTCTACACATGGGTACAAATAGGAGTCCCTTACTGTCAATAATGAGGGAAATTGATCATCTGACAGTGTGTTTGGAAATATATTAAATACCTTTTCTTGACAAAGTTGTGGGTCATGTGACATGCTGCCTAAATGCCCCTGTGTGTGGAAGAACCAACTGAACCAAAGTCTCTCTTAAGATTATGGGAAGTCCCAGGCTACAGGTTGTTCCTGTTTTATTTCTCTTCAGTTGTTTATAATTCTGTTCCTGTCATTATCATAATTTCATGCTGTTGTCAAGAAGCCTGAATTATTTTTGGGGTAGATGTTTTACATCCCCTAGTGAAATAAAATTAACATATGAAATATCATATTTTGGGGGCAAAATTGTTAAGGTTGAAATTAAAACAAAACTTTGAATGTACTGTATAGAATATTTAACAGCAGTGTGAGTAAAGTGCATGATGTGATAAATAACATCTTCAAGTAGAATAGAATGTGTGTGTCTGACTGTAGTAGTGAGAAATATAAGGAGAGAAAATATTGAAAGCCGTGTTTGCAGGTGATGTAGTGTGAATAGCTCAAGGAAAACATTCATGTGATTTCTATTCCGCTGACAGTGTCCCTGCCTATTCAGAGGAGGTTGCTGTACGGCAACTCAATTCACTCTTCATATGTTTTATGGATTGCCATAACTCTGACACTGATACTGACTATTTTGACAGTGTATTTTGTTTCTCCGCTCTGCAGCAGGAACACAGCCACTGTTATTTCAGCCCTGCATGCCTCCGCAGCAGTTTGCAGTGTGGGAGGGCACCTGCAGGGCTACAGATGAGATTGCTTATACGAGGTTCCGGTTGTCCCCAACCTTGATACACCCAGGCACCACCCTGTGAGCCAGCACAGGCCCCCTGTCCTCTTCCCTCGCCTATACATTTTGAGCGAGGGATTATGGGTTCATTTGACCGGCCGTTTAGCCCCTGCAAAGCCGCTGTCGGCCTTTGACAGGAGGGGCCTCCACAACATGAGCCCTGCTGAACGGGGTCTGCATGCTAACACTGAGCCCGGAATTCAGGAGGCAGCCCCCTTCTCCGTGACAGTCACTGCCCTGGCGCTTGACATGGTGTCAAGCCCAGGTGCCGTGGTGGCTCAGCTCCTCTCAGCACTCCAGACAGGCCAGATCCAGACTCTGACAGGCTCGGTCTGTGGGGAGAGGCTGAGTCCAGACGCTGCTCTGACCCCGCTGCCCTCCTGTATGTTGTTTACCTTCAGGTGTTGGCACCTGCTCAAAGAGAGAAAGGAGGAAAAAACAGGGGTGTCTGCTTCTACCTTTCCCAGACAGGAATCAGAAATTGACAATGCTGGAGCTCAAAACACCTCAGCCAGACCTTGTGGGCCCTATGGGGCTGCCAAGAACTGACTGGAGCTTGACCATGGCTTAAGCAGGTTCTCCAGGCCAAATTGACCCAGATTTGACAAGAAAAAGAACAGTTTAATCATAAGTTTCTCTGTTGCAGCTCTCAGGGTAAAAAAACACACTTACATTTAAACTTATGTTTAAATTAATGTGTTTTTCGAGTGTATAATGAATGGCTTTCAGTTCATACAGTATTTGAATTGACTTGAACTCCAACCAAACCTTCAATTACTGCGAGAATAAAAAGAAAAGAAAAATCATCCATGTTGGCGACCCCTATGTGAGCTCACGCTATGTGGACAGCACCAAACTGCCACCTTGTTTCACCTCTCCTCGGTGTGAATGAGTTCTTTTTCATTAGCTTGATTTGATATCATTTCCAGCATTTTGTCCAACAATGTGATGTCCAAATGAGAATTTGAAAATACAATGCAGATTTAAATACATTTGGCCTCTCAAATTGGAGGTTAAAAAGACTGGACGGCAATTACAGAAAATATACTTTCTCGCTGACGGTTTACTGCACACTGCTCTATTCTTGGTGAGCATTAGTGCATGAGTAATTATGGAGAATTATTCAACGGGAGCATAATTATGCAAAGTCTTTTAAATGACGGACAAATCTGTCGCATTATATTCATTGTTTTGCAAATGCAGTTGATGGTTCTGTTATCTGTCTCTTGCTCTGCAACACCTGTTTTGTGTAATTAAAACAAACTTTGACATGGGATTGTGACTGTGGCAATTAACAGCAACATAAATGCTATTCAACCTCAGAAAATAGCTGACTAATGGTGGTCCAGAGGTGATTTTTTTCATATAGAAATTCTATCTTCTAGCTGTGTAGGCAGCACACGCCAAACTAGATCAAAAGCGTGGATTTGAGACTTCAGAATGTAGCGTTGTATTTTTAGAATCCTCACAAAAGAGGGTTTTACTTATAGTTTGCATATTATATTTAGAATGACATGCCTTCATTTTATGTTATCCTCAAAGACACCCACAATCCTGCCAATCCAGCCTCATTCTTATTTTCATCCTCTGACGTGCTGTGCTGTTTTTGGCAAAATTTTTATTCTGAATTCTTTTATATTGGTATATCATCTATTTTCACCCTCACATTCACAGTTTCACTCTCATATGGGGCTGTAGCTACCATTTAGGACACTAATGTCATATCTAAGTATCGTGTCTGGGAATTTATAAATGTAAAATGTAAATTCGTAATCACATACTTGAAATCCCCATACAAATTGCACGCGATAGTTACAATTTACAGAAAATTTGCAAAAAATAACATGATAACATTTTATTTCAACCTCCCCATTTAGCATTCATAACCAGTATATAAAAACTAAATAAATGCTTTATAACAAACTATAATATAGTTATAAGCAAATATAAGGACATTTAAGTGCTAACATATTTGTAAAGAATTATAACCTCATATGACACATCCATAGCTGGTGTATTAACAGTTAATGAATGCTTGATAACACTTGATAAATAACATCACTGTAATTACATACATAATGATATGTAATTCCATAAATCTTGCAGTGTTATGAAGCTTTTTATACACATGTAAAAATATATGTAAACAGTCTATAAATGTGTTCAAAACTCATGAAGACATCTCATTACATGTGATTACAACTATGTGATCTGAAAATGTAAAATATAACTAATAATGAAATTATGTCTGATTGATCCCTGCAGGGATGTTCTTTTGGTGCTGTCCACAGGACAAATGAAAATAAACAAAAGGACATCAGTAACTTTAGTCTTTGTTTGTGATCACATTGACTTATTAATTGCTTTTTTCAGCGAGTTCTCCATATAGTCTCTCACGGACAGTAGTGGACAAAGTACACAACCCCATTACTTGAGTCAAAGTACAGATACTCCTGGTCAAATATTCCACTACAAGTAAAAGTTGCTCAATCAAATGTTTACTTGAGTTAAAGTACTGGAGTACTTGCTTTTAAAAATATTCAAGTATTCAAAAGTACATTTTCTTTTTAATATCAACGCATTGCTGTATTGTTTTCACAATGCATTTACAGAACCTCGTAACTCTCTGAAACCTCCTAATGAATGCACTAACTTGTTTGTAGAACCACTATACTACACAAACGCCCACAACGCCCTTCATTTTTTATTATTTATTATTATTTACACACACACATATATATGAGATATGGCCATGGGTGCGCTAGTTCTGAATCACCGTGTTTATCTGCCGTCATCATGACCACCGCCGGGTTAGCCATTTGCGCTTTGCTAACAAAATGGAACGGATGCGTTTTACTTTGAAAGCAGATGTCTTGGTTGCGCTTGTTTCACAGAGCTGGATGACGTATTTCCACTTTCACATCAAACCCAGGTGAGAGCGGGTACTGTTGGGTTTTCTCCTGTGATGAACACAGCGTGTGGCCAATCGTATTTTAGAAAAGAAAAATAATTCACCAGCTGACTTCAAAGCTGCTCAAAAGTAACGAGTAATGACAACCTTCATAGAAATGTAGTGGAGTCAAAAGTACAATATTTGTCTGTGAAATGTAGTGGAGTAAAGTCCAAAAAAACAAATACTCAAGTAAAGTACAGATACTCGAAAAATGTACTCAAGTACAGTACTCAAGTTAATGTAATTCGTTACTGTCCACCACTGCTCACAAACACAACATTTGTTCAATGCATTCTATGACACCATTAAGATATCTGATGAAACAATCCCAATCAAACTATTATTTCCAAGGTCAAGAATGAACATTCATTCTAAACTTTGAAAAATGTTCCTTTTTTCTGTGATTTTTATTACCAGAAGAAAAGTCAACACCTTGAAAAGCAAGTGTAGAGATTCATATTCCTGCTATTCTACAAGCAGTGTGACTTGAATTAAACAAGCAAAACATATGTTTCCCGGTTCTTGGTGACAAAGTGAAATGTTCTGTCTCATACTTCAAGCGTTGACATTTTAGCTGCGTGGCTCTAGGGATGGTCTGTTGTTCTGCCTACCACTTTGGCCTAGACTGAAATAGGCCTATCTCAACAATTATTGGATGGATTGCCCTGACATTTGGTTCACACATTCATGGTCCGCAGAGGATGAATTGTAATAACTTTGGTGATCCCATAGCTTTTCATCTAGCGCCACCAGCAGGTCAAAGTTTTAATTTGTCCAATACTTTATGATTAATACCTACAAAACTAATGACACTCCCATCAGCCTCAGCTGTGCTTTGTGTTTCATGCTATTTAGCAAATGCTGGCTCGCTAACAAGCTTAACTAAGATGGTGAGCATGGTAAAGATTAAACAACGCCAGCATTTTAGCACTGTCATTGAGAGCATGTTAGCATGCTAGCGTTAGCATTTAGCTCAAAGCACAGCCTCACAGCATGGCTGTAGACTCTTACTCTTGTTTTCATCTCTACTTACTACAAAAAGAGAGACAACACTTGGAAAGCAAGCTGGATGACCCTTAATAGCATCATTTTAGAGAAATGCTATTTCACAAGCAGTGTAACATGAGTTAAACAAGTAAAGCATATGTTTCCTGTTTTCCAATACCATAGTCTTTCCCGAACCTTCACAAAGTGCTTTGAGTTTTCTAAACACAACCCTAAAATCTTTCATAATGTTTCAGTTGCCAGGGTTGGATTTTGTAGGGAAATCAAATGAAATCACTGAACATTTTGCTGGTACAATCCTATGAAAATTTTGCAACTTTGCCAAATACATTCATTTAAACATATCCTCAGTGTTTTGATAAAAATCTTAATTATTCTTCTTCTTTCAAAACGTGTTTGCTGTTGAAAATGTGTTTTATATGGACAGAATTCTGAGGAGACAGGGTTAAAAAATACATGTATGCCTATATATGAATGAGTGAAAGCAGACTGAATGTGAGAGGCCCAGAATGAATTATGGTGTGCAGGTCCCTCAGAGTTTATTGTAAATTACTCTCAACACTTATTCTAACACTTAACAAGTTGTAGTGGTGGTAAAAATAGTAGTGTGCTGTATTTCTACTGTTCAGTGGGTACAAAAGATATTCTGTAGTCCTCTCCAATAAATGGCTTATCTGCACTCATGTCAGAATCCTAAAGGTATGAGAGTAGAGGTGAGAAAATAGAGGTGTAGATCCATTTGGATTGTTCTATTGCTTGAACTGTAGTGTAAGTAAAAAAGTGTCATCCTATGTCTGCAAATATATTCCCCCAGGGGTCAAAGTCAATAACCCATTACATGGATTAAAAGAGCCTCTTCTGTCCCTCACCGTTCACTTCTGGACAGCAAATAGCTTCTGATTTTTATTCATTGGTTTCTATCACAAAGAAATAGTTGGTAAAGTATGTGTCAAAGCAATTTACTCCCTAACACATACTCCCACACAGAACAAGACTCATGCCGTTCGCCTAAGCATTGGACTTCCTGACTCGCAAAGAGACAGAAAAAGAAAAAAATCCCATCTTGAAGGAAATCTTAAGCAGATGCATAGAAGCAGGAAAATCCCCCTGGATAAGCCGTTATGGTGTGAAAACCTCTCTCTGGTTATGAGCTGACAACACACTGCCTTTATTAAACACAGGTTTCATCTGTGACAGATCTAGAAAGGTATTTCAGAGATGCACCGCAGGTTGTGTCTCACCCGAGCGATGGATCCGCCAGTACGGTCTATTCACAGCGTTTAAACCACTACAGCAGAGAAATGAGACAAGATTCGTGCCTCCAATCTTGCCCTTGGAATTCAAGGTTCATGCTTGACAACGTATTTACCATTTGATATGGGCTCAGTGCACACCTGAGTTCTAACAGACTTACATTTCTCACCACTGGTACAGTCATAGGATCCAAGAATCCTTTCAGAGTCCATTTTGAGTTAAGCTAAGGTATAATCACATCAATCTAGAGTAATCCTTTACGTGTGCAATATAAAGGGTGTGAACGTTCCTCAGATCCCCTTAAAGGATCATTCCAGTTTAGTTCAACTTGGGTCTTATTCGAGTGCTTTGGGCAATCATTTCTGTCAGTATGACACTGTACTCACCGTGTTAATTGCTGAGATCTAGGAACGTGGCAACAACACTGTAAGTCCAACAGGGCAAGAAACGCAAGCAGCCAATCGGTCAGGCAATCAGGCAGGTTGGAAACCCCCAGGTTAGTTAAACTTATTTCCAACTGGAAAAGAAAACAAAGGCTAATGGTAAAATTACCACCCAAACTGTCAGTTGTAAATTGCTTTAACTTTGACCCAGTTGATTCAGCGCACACAGTTTTCCTGTGCAATGAGGGATTATTACCAACATCACAGGTGCGTTCACTTTCCGTTTTACCTTCAAATAAAGTAGTTTGGATAAACAGTTTGCTTGTTTACAACATGTCTGACTGCTCATGTTTCTTGGACTATGTTGTACCAATGCTGCCATGTTTCCAGTCCACCACCTTGGTCGAGACTAAAACATCTATCTAACTATTGGATGGATTGCCATGAAATGGCATCAGACATTCATGGTCCCCAGAGGACGAATCCTTTTCTTCTAGTGCCACCAGTGGGTTGACATTTTTGGTTTAGGGTGAAATGTGTCATCTGTTATTGGATGGATTTCTATGGAATTTTCTACACACAAATTTTCAGTTTGTCCAATACTCTGGTTTATGACCAAATACCTGCAAAACTAATGAAATTCTCATCATCCTCAGCTATACTTTGGTTTAGAAGAAGAGAGTGAACATGGTAAATGTTACTTTCTAAACACTAGCACTTTAACATTGTTACTGTGAGCATGCTGACATTAGCATATAGCTTGAACTGCACTGTGTCTAAGTATGGTCTCACAGAACGGCTAGCATAACTGTAGACTCTTAAGTTTGTTTTAAAAGTATTTTTAAAAATGGTGCTTATAATGTCATTTTGGCCAATATATTCTGTGTCATTTCATATTTTATTGTTGGTTGGTTTGTAGATGTTGGTGATACAAGCAGTTACATTGTATGTATACTCATTGTCCATTGAGTTTTGGATTGCTGACCAAAGTTTTCACCATGTTTCCCAACTTTTGTATGCCCAGATTGTACTGCATATACAGTAGTCTTTAGACCGAATTTGTAATAACCCAGATTATTCTCTAAAACAATATCACAGCACTATAATTTCATTGGCAACACAGCGGCACTGTAGCTCAGTGAAGTAAGTTCTCCACTGGTCCAAACACAACCTCAGCATGCTTTTTGCAAGCTAGATGGGGACTTGGGGACTGCGGATTCATAGCTAGCTGGAACTTATAGACAGAACTACAGTATCCTAACTCAGCTAACCCTGCTGTTTATCCAATATGTCCAGATGACCTCAGGATTCAATATCCTTATTTGCCTATTTAGTTCAAGACATGCACCCCACACCAAAGTTGTT
This sequence comes from Oplegnathus fasciatus, assembly GCA_003416845.1. NCBI lineage: Eukaryota > Metazoa > Chordata > Actinopteri > Centrarchiformes > Oplegnathidae > Oplegnathus > Oplegnathus fasciatus. The sequence continues at coordinate 289,460 of NTHP01000436.1, read as the reverse complement.
ACGGCAAAGCAGTGATTTATTTAGCCAATTAAACTTGGGGATAATTAGGTGGAGACAATGAGGGAGCCGGGTGGGGAATTTGTCCAGTATACAGAGGTTAATGATAATCCTCTTTGAGATAAGTGCCATGTGACCAATGGGAGTTCAGTCTAGAGTGCCTGATCCAACAGACATCACTGGGGCCTCTGAAGTGCATAAATTAGGATAAGACAAGCCCCTGGCTGATTTCTTGTAACTCCCAAGTGTATCGCTCATTATTGTAATGTCTTCACACTAAAATACACCCTTTCACTTATTTGATCACATTTATTTCAAACTGATTAGGGCAGATGTTTTTTTCTTTTTGCACAAAATTGTGAATAATGGAACATGAAAATGCAATTATTTTCCCAGTTTACATGGTGAGTTTGGATTAACTGAATGAAGAGAGATGAGGCCTCCAGTGTTGTACAGTGGACTAACAAACATCACTGGTCTTCTTTTGCTGATTTCAACATTATTGACAGCAGTGTGTATAATGAAATAATCATTGCCTAATCAGACAGATTAAGTGCTACATTTTGAGCTGTAAAATTTAAATACATATGGATGTGCCGGCTGTTCCTTTAATTTTGGGTAATCAAAAAATGTGAGATAATAGTGACAAAATTGGTAAAATGCAAAATCAACACCAGACATAATCCCATTCAGAGATTAGGTCAAAGTTTAAAGTACTCTTACATAATTAAAATTAAGAGCCAATTATAGCATTTAATATAATAGTGGGTAATTTAATTAATTAGCTGACAATTGGGAAAGTTGTTTGTTACTATTACAGTAGTCAGATAAAAACCTGGTATCTCCAAAATGTTCTTTTTTAAAAATAAGATAAAAAGCTCTGTTTCAGTTGGATGACAAGCTGTTTGTTGACATTATCCACAGATTTTGAAAGTGATTTCAACTCATGGAGTTGCATGTAAACTGTGAATAAAAATGTGTTTTTTAAAACTGGATTTCAGATAAGAAAGCCTGCCTAGCTAGCTGGGATAGAGTCACACTTGAACTTGTGTGATTATTTGACATAATTATCACACTCAAAAAATTAGGACCCTTCTCTATTGGTCCAGACATCTCTTCCACCTTGATCAGAGGATTTGTTTAACTTTTTTGTTTAACTAAAGGTGTTTTTGTTTTGTATATGTATGTATGTATGTATGTATGTATGTATGTATGTGTGTGTGTGTGGATATGTATACATGTACATATTCTGTATATGCATATACTATATCAGGAAGTAGTGTGCCCTAAAGTTGAAAGTAAAGGTGTGGAAATTAGGGTGGTGGGCGGCCTTTTTGAATTTCATGCAGGAGACCAAAATCCGCAGCCCATCATAGATCTGCAATGAACATTTGACTTTTGTGTACCATAATCACAGTCTTTCCCTAACCTTTACCATGCTGTAGTTGCCATGGGTATATATTGTAGAAAGCAAGAATTTAAAAACAGTTATCATTGAAAGTAATCTGGGGTTTTGTAGAATCGTTTTGTAGAATCTGCTCTAATTGTTTTTTGTTTTTTTTATTGTTGTTTATTGTTATTGTTTTTAAAAGATAAAGCTTGGAAAGAAATCATCAAAACTGGAGATTCAAGGTTTTCATGTGAGACTGATGTTAATTACAGTGCCCTGGTGTAGCCACTTTGCGGCAGTGAAAATGTTTTTATGTATCTCTGCATACATGTCAATACTTGCTTGTACAGATCTGTTATTGTCTATCCATAAAGCCTGCCTCACCACAGCTGTTCAGCCTCCACGTTAATAGCATCATGGTGATACAGCCAGTGAGTCACAGCTACAGCCAAATGAAACAAACACACACCTTGCCTTTCCTGTTGCATACTGTACTAGCACTCAGCCACATTACTTACCAGCCACAGATGGATTTGAGCCAGACAAGTGAGTAAGGAAGGGATCATACTGTAGAGACACGTCATAAATGTATTAGCTACTGTGAAGTTAGAATGCAGGTCTAGACTGGAGTAAAATACAAAGTCAGACTTTCTGTGGTGGATTCCACACCTTGGGAAAGCTTCGCCATGTAATTCATGTTACTCAGATGTAAACAGGGCGCAACAGTCTGTTCATGATGACAGGTTGTATGATGCATTACTGAGTACAGTTGTTTAAAACACACACACACACACTCAAGTACATGTAGAAACATCCTCACAGGGAGTACAAATAAGTGGGGGAAGGATTTGAGCCACAGGTGGACAGAGCAGCAAACCAGGCTGTTCAGTGTGTCCATTTCTACCTGCTGGGAGAACTGGATAGGGAAGTCATGCGAGTACTGAGCCCCTCCCCTACCTGCTATGCAGCAGACCTGTAGTAAATGTTCAATAAACAGCTCTCGTCCTTCAGGCAGCCAGCTTGCATAGGCGGACCTGCAGCAGCCCAAACAAACAAAGGGAAGCTGTGAGAAGAGTGGCTGGATGCTTATTGGACATCCTGAACGCCTTGCAGCAACATGAACATATAGTGAGAGCTTTAATAACTATAACTACATTCAGATTCCATAATTTTTATTAGAGTGGGGAGTAATAAGTAATGCAATCATAAGTGAATAGGGAATTGCGAGTGAGTAATGTGAGTCTGCATATTCTGGTCCACTTCTTAATTCCAAACACATCTACAAAATTATCCAAATGTGAGTAAATTTATGATTTGTTCCAGCTGTCAGCAACAAATGAAATGTAGTTATTGCCACTGATTTATAATTATCTTTGTACTGTCTTATGTCTATCAATAATCATGCGGAAGCAGTTATGAATGACATGGTAATATGGCATTTTAGCAGGGCCGTATTAACCCATTAGTGGGCCTTGGGACAAAAATGACCTACGGGGCCCCTAGTGACCCCTCCATCCCCCCATTTTTCTCTGTGTATGTATTAATTAGTAATTTGAAATTAGTAAATAATGTACAATAAAAACAAACGCTTTAAAACACATTTTTAACTCAGGGCCACTCTACAACATGGGGCCTCAAGATTAGTCAGTGATGCAGGTGTCGCATAAAGGCCCCTATCATTTCAGTTTATAATGTGTACAGTATTAACAACAACAACAATAACAACAAAAACCAATTGTAAATATCAAATGACCACAAACTATTTGCCACACATGGAGCCTTCAGACCTCTGAGGGTCCGGGGTAATTGCCCTCGTTGCCAGTAGGGAAATTTATTCTTGCATTTCAGAGATAGCAAGAGAAAGTTACATATATTTAGTCATTCTGCTTATTCTAAAATGTGAAATATGCAATAGTGTGCTGTACACTCATAATATCATATAAGAACGTATCATGTACATGAATTAATGTGTAATCATAAAGTGATAAAAATCAAATATCAATATAAGAGTGACAGTTGCATGTTTGGTTCAGTTAAATGGTTTGTAGGTATTTAAATATTTAAATATTAAACATACTGACATGCTTTATCCTTGATAAGATCCAATATCATGAGCTATTATAAGCACAGAACACTTTATTAAAAAATGGTATAACATGACGTGGAAAACATCCAAGTAAACCAATCTGGCTTGATTTCATTGCCAAAGTTAGAGCTGTCCCTTCCAAATTTCATGCAACATATTAATCCACTGTGAGTGTGGAGTTTATGCACTTGTATGCGTGCGTGTTGTTGGTGTTGTGTTAGACTGAAACAGCAGAAAATGTCAGACACTGATCACATATGTCACCTGAAAAGCAATGAGCTAAAAGAGACACTCAAATCCTCGGAAGCGCAAACTGCTCTATTTCTGAACACACAGTAACTGCCTGTTCAACCCTGAATCTGATAGAACTGAGCAACTTTGACGAGAAAATTCAATTTTTAATTACTGAAGAAAACTAGCTGTTTTTAAATAAACAGTGATAATCCAGAAAGAGTAACATTAAAAAGTTCTTTCTAGTCTTGTGTAGTTTTCAACTACACAGTGGGGTGATGTTGATCAGGTGGGTGATCAGTCTTTCAGTACATCAAATACCAAATAATCAAATAGTCAAATAATAGTCTAATGCTGTGTCTCAGTTCGGATACTTCTGTTAGTACACTTCCATGTAGTACACTGTGTACATTATGTACTTGTGTAGTGTGTGAATTTCGACAGGGTAGTGTTGTCTCAAATCGAACATGGACGTTGTGCACTTACCGGAGATGACAACATTTGACCGCTGCTTCTTCTTTTTAAATTGCAGCTGGGCGGAGCATTTGACCACGACACTGCCAAAGTATCTGCCGGCTTGTTTGCTCACCCGACTTCAATTCAATTTTATTAAAAATAAATAAACATGAACATGCTTTTACTTTCACTTGATAGTGCGGTGTTCACCGTAGCAATCGCAACCGCTGCAGCTTCCTCGGCAGCCATTTTCAGAGGTTGGTGGATAGCAGCAGCCTGTGGAGTATTATACAGGTCGCCAGTAGGATCGGTGGTAGCCTATAGCCACCAGTGGAGAAGTTGCAACCTGCTGCCGCCCATTCAAGATACCTACCAACAGACAATGTTGGTTTCTTTTAACCATGACTACGATCTATTTCTAACCTTAATCAATTAGTTTTAGTTGCCTAAACTTAACCAAGCCTTAACCTTAAGAGGTGGCAGATCAGAAATCATCTTTCTGGTTATTGTGGAAGGCACTGACAAACAAACTGTTTTGTTGTTTAAGTATTAGGACTTCTTGGGATTCATACACTAAGCAAATAATAATAATAAGAATAAGAATAAGAATAAGAATAAGAATAAGAATAAGAATAAGAATAATAAACAACTTTATTTACACAGCATTTTTCAAAACAAAGTTACAAAGTGTTTTACATGGTTGAAACAAGATTAAAATATTTCAGGACTGAGGCAAATAAACTCAGACACAACAACAATACACAACAATAAAAATAAGAACAACAACGATAATAATAAAATAGATAAGATATGTTAAAACGGAGTGGTGGCATTAATAAAAGGCTTTTTTAAAAAGATAAGTTTTGAGAAGTGATTTAAAAGATGTCACTGATTCTGCAAGCCTCAGATCCTCAGGCAGGGAGTTCCAGAGCTGAAGGGCCCTGACTGCAAAAGCTCGGTCACCTTCTTGAGCCGGGAACAGCCAGCAGAGCCCTGTCTGAGGATCTGAGGCTGCAGCAATTCAGCAATATAACTGGGAGCTAAACCATGAAGTGCTTTAAAGGTAATCAGTAAAATCTTAAATTTAATTCTAAAACTTGTAACACTGGTAACCAGTGAAGAGAGGCTAAAACAGGGCTTGTATGATCTTCTTCTTCTAGCTTTTGTTAAAAGCCGAGCAGCTGCGTTTTGTACCAGCTGCAGGCGTGAGATGTTTTTTTTGGTTTAACCCTGAATACTATGAGTTACAATAATCTAACCAAGAAGAAATAAAAGCATGAATGACCTTCTCTAGATCAGGCCGAGAGTAAAGACCTGATTTTTGAGGTACTCAAAAAAACAAGATTGAACAACTTTTGTAATTTGTTTTTCAAATGCAAGGTCACTGTCAAATATTACACCCAGGTTTCTGGCTGCAGGTTTGACGTTTGTAGACAGTTAGCCAAGATGTTTTTGTAAAATGGGGATGGACTTTGGAGGACCAAAAAGAATGATTTCAGATTTTTAGCTGGAGAAAGTTTTGAGACATCCAGCACTTAATTTCCTGCCGACTTCTGATCACTTCCATGGAAGAAATGTTCCCCAACTTCAAAACTTTGGCTGAAGTGGCGCTGGTAATCCAGTCTCCAGTGTGACAGCAGAGCTGTGCATGAAAAGTGACCGCACGGTCGGTGTCTGTTCATCTTTTCTCTACATGCCCATATAAATGTATAATCTATAAGTTTGTTCCATATATTAATTATTAAAAAATGAAAATGAATGAATGAAAATTAAATGCTATTAAATATGTCTTATTATCATTTAAAAATGAAAATTACAATGACGGGTAATAATAGATTATGACGGAATTTTTACGACCCTGTCCATCAAAATGAGACAGTGTCCAACAATGAGAAAGTCTAACGCAACCTCTGCACCACGGGTAAGAGGGGCCACGGAGGTGGAGGCATCACTGACCACTACTGAAAAAGTTCTCTTTGATAAATTTGATTTGAACCAGTCTAGGGCAGTATCCCTGATGCCAACCCACTTTTCCAGGTGATCCAATAGAATAAAATGGAAAGAATGAACATGGTGATCATTTTTATATTCTTAGAGCTTTACCAGTTAATCAGTGAACTAAAACCCTCAGGTTGATGCTGGCAAAAGCCATGAAGTCACTGAAGTTGAAGGGTTTAATGCTTCTGGGTTCAATCTCTTGGGACCATGAATGTGCTCAGTAATGTCATTTCAATCTACCTATTAGACTTTGAAATTTTAGCCTGATAGTGATGCCATAGAAAAGGTCAGGGGGTGTCACCAACATCTCCAAGAATTGTCCTCTGGGGACCATTAAAACCCATATCATATTTCAGAGCAATCTGGCTTGTAGTTGTTGAGATTTCTTGCTCATGAACAAAGTGCTGGATAGACAGACCTACTGGAGACCAGCAGACAGCACCATCCTCGTTTCGGCTAAAAATGGTCTGGAGCAGTGCCCTTTCAGATCATCATCATCAGATCATTTTCATGACATTTGTGCTTTATTAGTCGGTTCACAATGCACAGAGATGTAAAGGAAACTGGGAAATAGAGCAACAAAGGTCTGAAGCTGAATTGTACTTTAGACGTTGCAATTACAGGTCAGAAACTGAGCCACCAGGGTATCCCACCAGTGCTCTTTATGGAGATTTTGGCCCTTGCCACTCTTAGAGTCCATGGCTTGCAAATAAATGCCCCTATTCACGTTTGAGCTGCCTTAGCAATTGAGTAGATTTTTGGTAATTGCCATGAAAACATGATCTGGAATGAAATCCAAAGGGAAAGTGGGAAAGCTACAGCATCTATATCCGTGTGTGTGCTCTAATTCTTGTGATGACAAACTGCAGGTAAAAATAAAGTTGACAGCAATCTGATGGGATGTCTGAACTGCTTAGTATTGCAAGACATCAAAAAGATGAACGATTGTATGTGACAGATGTCAGTGTGGGATATGTGGAATTCTAAACAATTGATTATCAGTTGCAATGAAAGACAAGTGGGGACAGAGAGAGAATGACAACTCCTCCATGTGTGTAAATTCTGTGGGTGGGGCACACAAAAAGTTGACGCGCCCACTCACACTTTCATGCTTGAGTCTCTGTGACAGGTCATGAAAGGAAAGAATGCTTATTTATGAGGATCTGAAAGACGAGAAACTGTAACAACAATCAGGACAGGGAGAAAAGAAGAAAAGAGTAACAACAGGTTTGGTTTAAGGGAAATTCTGATGAAGGCACTGATGACATCAGGATGTAAATGAAATATGTTAAAGTAACTCAATTCTTTTATAAGGCAACAGAAACCCCTTTTATTAAATGCATCATGTCGGTGTATTTGTGCCACTTAAAAAAACATGCCGTTAAATATTGTAATATAATAATTTTGAAATATGAGTTACTCTATGGAGTTTTTTACTGGTTATGAAAAAGTCTCAATTTAATACCAATGCCTCCATATGACCTACATAAGCAAACGAGACCAACAGTGAGAAGACTGGCTATTTCTATTAGTTTCTAATAGTTATTCTTAATGCCTGCCACTGGGTCAGATTTTTCTGCAACATCAGAGGAAACAGTGCTCGGGTTGGCTATGGCTGAATTCAAGTTGCTTCAGCCGCTAACTGAAGGTCCGTCTCCAGAGCTGCCGCCCGCTCTCCTCCTGGGGAAGTAGTCTCCTAGCAGCGAAGAGTGAAGCGTACGGAACATGTAACCTAACGTTAGGTGAAACACTACCACCTTTGTC